>JAARMF010000324.1:62443-92226 GCA_022844705.1 Toxascaris leonina | reverse complement strand
ATAAGAGACAGTATATATATATATATATATATATCCTATAGGAAAATCTTTATAGATTCCTTATAAGTTGTCTCAATTTTTGGGGAATGGACTACCTGAAGAAATTCGGGATAAAAACCCACGTTGTTCGTCCGGAGAAGTCATTCAGGACCCGGGCGAGCTCTCGAGAGATTGTTGTTCTGTATGAAGGAAAGTCTTCAATATTCCACAGTCACGGCCCAGTAGAATTTCCCAAATGGTTCATGAGTTCATGCTTTTCCTTATAAAAACATTTTAAGGCATTTTATCAGCAAAATCGTGAAAGTAGTGACCTTCCTTTTATATATGTTTAGGTGAAGTTTCAAGAAGGCGGGCAGACAATCCTTGATATGTATGGAAAGGTCATTCCGAGGAGGTGATAACGTCAATGAATTTGCTGATCCAAGAAAACATCACTCCCACTTATTTTTTCGGAGGAAAGTTTTCGTGCTTAGTCAAGGCTTCTCTTAATCGATAATTATTTCATTGGATTTTCGATCAAAATATCGAAAAAGCATGGAATTTCCTGCAGAATCAAACGATCCATAAGAAAATTATGAGCGAATTTAAAATGGTTACATCTTTGGAATCAAAATATCCAAATTAAGCTGCCTGGAGAACGCCATTTCATGGTTTCTTATTTGAAATTTTTGCACTCAAATTTAATGGAAATTTCTCTCATTATATATTTCCAACCGATTTGTTAAATTTCTCCATCTTAATATCCTTCCACTCTATTCTTCCAACTTGCAGCTTTCGTTGTGATTTTCTTTTTGCATGCAATCGCACATTGTTCATTCTGTACTGCGAGAAAATGGTTTTCTTTCTACTTGAATGAATTTCCTCACAACTTTTTTTGCGAGGGAGGTATAGTAGTTGTGATTTCGCTTCATTTTTCTTAAAGACTTAAAATTCAGCCTCTTCCTTTAAGGAAAATATCGTAATTGAGCTGTGCATTGTTCCATTTGACCAATGGTTCAAATTTTTGTAAAATCACAAATGTGATCATTGATCAATCGGAAATACGGAAAACGCCGAGTGATTGTGTAATCTCATATTTCTCTCCAACGTTCGATATCACCAGGCTGGAATTAACTGGTTATACTCGAATTAACTGGTTATACTCGAATTAACCTGTTATACTCGAATTAACCGGTTATACTCGAATTAACTGGTTATATTCGAATTAACCGGTTATACTTGAATTAACTGGTTATACTCGAATTAACCGGTTATACTCGAATTGACTGGTTATACTCGAATTGACTGGTTATACTCGAATTAACTGGTTATACTCGAATTAACCGGTTATACTCGAATTAACTGGTTACACTGGAATTAACTGGTTATAACAGTGGAATGATATGAACTGCTTGTAAGTGTTGGTCATCCACGCGAAGGTTTGAACGAATATCACGATATAATGTTTCTTTTCCAATTTGTCTTCGGCGGGTGTTAGGACGGCTTTTTTCATTGTTAGCCTATTCACCTGTCTGCTTAGCGCCAATTTTATCGCAATTGTGCTGTTATTGATCGATCGGTTTCCACAAATCGGGTGCAGATATTTGCCGCCTATGATAAAGCCTTTCGCCATCTATGTGCTCACATTTCCACCATAAGAGTCGGTTCACATACAAATCGGCTAAGCAACAATCTCATCCCACGGTTTTGACCTCGCCACCTATAGCTTACCCACTTAATGCATTAGCATATAAACCCACCTAATGCTTTAACATTTAACATTGTTTCTGTGCGGAAGTCGTCAGCTATCTGATCGCAAATGATTATTTTCAAATCAACTGCTTCCACTCCCCGTAGTCTTATATTATCGTCAAAATCCACTGAAGGAACCATTCCGACCTCCTCTTGGCTGGATTTTTGTGAGATTTTTTCAGGGAAAATCCCTCGCATAACTTATTTCCTTTTGGAGTGCATTTTTTCTCATAAAGGCCGCGTACCAACGATAAAATCGCATATGAATTTCAACGCTGCTTGTGAATGATGCAACGAGATTGGCAACCTTTAAAGCATTGTTGAATATGTGCCACAGCTTGGTGTTCTGAGTGATCGCCGAGTATTGCAGATTATTAATAAATTGAGTTGCGCATATATTTACATTACTCTAGAAATATGCAAGTTCACCCATCTCAACAGAATGTATGCCTAAGCCGCTTGGTTATTTCGAATCATCTACACGGCATTTCTTTATGTGGAGATGACAGAGGACGGTGGAGTATCTGATTCGCCGGACCTGAGCTCTTCTGATGAGTCTGAAGGGTCATGCTCGAGTTGTTCTCCCATAATTAAGATGCCGGAGCGCGTGGCTGAGTAATTCTTTTGTGTGTTTTTATGGATTTACATTGTGGCGACTTCGGGTTTGTGCCTACGTCGACGTGAGTAGACCTATACATTCAACTGGGGAATCATAAATCCTGGAATCATAAGATTTGGTGGACATAATGTGTTCCACAAACTCATCTCTTATACGATATTTTAGTTTGGTCTATTAATCTTGAAAGATGTTATCGGTACCGAAATCCGGAAAAAAAGTTTCCTAAACATAGCATCGACTTTCACATCGGCAAGGTCACAGGAAAGTGAACCACTCGTGGAATATTTAAATGGTTTCTACGTAAATGCAGTATTGTGTACGTTTTATAAAAACATTGAAGCAGGAACTGGGCGACAGAAGTGCGATGGGCATGAACTGGTCGGCAGATCTGTTGAAAACAGGAACTAGTCGACAATTGCGCCGTAGACGAGGAGGAAACTGCTTTGCATAACTTTTGCTTACAATATTCAAACCTGTACCACTCTCTTTTGCAGTATCATATCATATCCCTCATCATACTTCCTTTCAGTACAAACAAGATTTCTGAAGAACGAAGTATTTCCCTTTATGGCGCATTTGCTGCACAGTTGTAGTAGGTTTGCATATGAGGTAGTATTCGGTGATCGTAATTCTAGGACCACATCAACAATTTCGCCGCCAAGTTATTCGGTACGAGAAACGAAAAGTGGCAGGCTGGTAAGTTATTGCGGTTAATCTAGACATATAAGCACTCAATCCAGTCGTTATTCGAAGTCGTAGTCAGACACTCAACAATGCCAATAGGCAACTCCTCAGTGTAAAAGATTGGAAATGTTACTTTGTGCGGATTCAGACCCCTATTCGTCTCATTGGGATTCTGATTCAGTTGCATTCCGATGCAAACATTCTGCTGTATAGATGATCCAAATCTTATGATAAGCTCTTGCATACATAATATGCTGATGATTTAAGAAGGCCTTTTTCACATTTATGTTATGATAGGATGTGGCTATTGCGAAGCATCCATAAGCATCAACTATCGTAATGGAGAGCGCCATGCAGTCATCGCGATCCCCTTTCACTTGATCTTCATGAGATTCACCGCAAACACATGCCGTCATACTTGCAGAGATAGCATTTTGCGACCTTTTACTGTCTTGAAAACGCAATTGAATTTCCATGTAGTTTGCAACTCTGCAGCGTTATCGAAGGTGTTCGCGTAACTGGCAGTATTTTTACACACAATGTGGACATTGAGGTGAACGACAGTCTTGGCGTAGAATGGCCTCAACGTCCAAGCGATGGATATTTCTCCGTTAAGGAATATCTGGAAAGACGACGACGTTGGAAAGCTACCAACAGTGGTATCCTGCCGTCGGTAACTGTTTTCTCGAAAAAAGATACCTGATATTCTCAAATGTTCGAGAAGACTTTAGAATTTAATCACCGCAACCGTGCTGATGTATTATTTGAAATTTTAGAAATATTCCCAAATGAAGGACGGGAAACATTTACTGATGTTTTAAAAGAATTAATTTTAGTATTTCGAAATACATCCTATTTTAACAAAAGTGCTAATCCAAGATCATTTCCCTTTCCTTGAAAATGAACAGCTTTTTTTACAGACTCAATCACCTTCTTCACTGGGAAGTTACCGAAGTGCAAAGTATCGGTAAGCAATTTGCTAAATGCGGAAAAGCTTACAGAAAGATAACTTGAAGCTCATAAAAAGGAAAAATGAAGATCATATCAGCACTCAAATTCACGTAATTCACTGCATGAAAATAACGTCCAAAAACTCGTTCCGAACTTCAGTTATTTCAAAGCGTCGTTATTCTCTAAGAAAAGGAACTTAAGCAATTTGCTTTAAGCGGTGGTATGCTCAACGCTAGTATTGAATGGCTCCGAGGTGTTTCTTTTTATTCAAAGAAGTGCAATGGTCAAACAATCACTCACCTAAAGAGTTAGGCAAACTGCAGCCGAATTACTTAGCTTTCTTTTCGTTGATAGGTTGAAAGGAATCATCAACGCAGAAAGAAGCTATTGTTCACAAAGAAGTTAATAAAATCAGCGCATGAATATGAATAAAGGCAAGTAAAACATTCTGAGGGAATACAGAAGAGCCGTAACAAGAATTTACTTCTGTGCTGTAAAATGAGCGGATATTTGCCAATGATCTCAACGAGCAGTTGGCTGTGAGATGAATTATATTGTAGCAGTCATTATCTTGGGCCAAGAACACGCTCTTCGGTGGCAATGAAGCTACGTGCCAACGAATTCGCCATATTCTATCCAATCGTCAACGATCCCAACCTGGAAATACCTGTTGAAATACCGCTCATAATGGGATATCGAAGTAGCGAAGGCGTTGTGAGTCGTCAGCTGTGTTATTCAATTCACAGACAAGCACAAATATTCCCAGCTCACAGTACAGGCGGCAACAGAAGCACACCTGCTGAAGTTTAATGAACGCTCGCAGCTGATTCAAAGTTCAGCGATTGGCAAACTTATGAGCAAGGTGATGGACAGCTTTGATAAGGCTGTCACAATTACTGCGGAGAAAAAGAATGGTAATAAAGACGCACTGGCAAGAATCGAAGTGCAACTAACAAACGCTTTTTTCCTGTTCAAGGAGACTCTGGGACTTCCCTCCAGAACAAAACACGAATCTTTCTCTGCGAACCTTTTTCTGGCCATACGCTTTACTGGAAGTTGTTGGAAGGTCTAAGGAACAGCAAACACATTAGACATTCTTGCAGCCAAAACAGAAAGATCCAGGATAATCCCATGCATGCGTAATATCGGAAATATAGTGTGGCTAGCAAAAGTGGATAGCTATTTACTGATACGAGGGAGATGAACGCCAATCCCTAAGCAGGCGTAATGAAACGCGGCGACGGGTCACATTTATGTTTGCATTGCGTTTCCAAAATCAACTGTTGCATTGACCCTTGGTTGTGCCTGGAGGTCAACAAGTTACCGAATCTCCAAAATCCGAGAATTAAAGAAAAATTGCATAACACACGCAAAGAAAAGAGACAAAAAAGAGACGCTTCTTAGTCACAGAACCTGGCCCTCCCGATCCCAGATATATTTTCGATCTAAAGTGTAGGCTCGCACAGCTAGAATTGGCACAGAAGAGATTACTGGCTCAATCAGTTAAACATGAGGAGGGGGCAGGGAGAAGAGAATTGCCCCTAGCAACTCTTCCCAATTCCGTGGTGACCTAGAGCGGAGGAGTTCTCGGACTCCTTTGAAGTGGTGGTAGATGGGCAACCGATCCCTCCAGTAACAAAGCTAACACATCTCGTAAGCTGTTTGCTTGGAAAGGCGGAAGAAGCTATTGCTGGACTTCATTTTGGAAATAAAATTACCGAGAAGCAAAAGATGCCTTAAGAAGAAAGTTTGGGGAGCCAACTGATGCCAGAAAGCATCTATATCTGACATTGTAAACGTTATCGGTGTGCTTGGACAAGGCACCGACCTGAGAAGACCCGAGAGGCCCTTATGCTAGGCTTCTAGCCAGTCAGAAGCTATAAAAGGGCAACCCGACGATCATTCATTAATGTTATCAGCACTTCCATTCTAAAATAGATGACAGAAGATAAAGCAGCGCAAGATTGGGACATGGCGTTGACGAATGGAGCATTAGGCGCATCTGAGAAGGAAGAGGTAGCCACTCCGGTTCTTACTGGTATGTGAACGTGTGGAGCTTCAGAAAACTATATCAAGTAAGCGGCAGCCTTCTCAGAAGTACAGACTAGTCACCCCCGTTTTACAGACGAATGTCTGACATGTCGAGTGATCATAGAGCGGAGCAGAGGATCACAGAGCGCAAGTTAAGCTTCAAGCGGAGCAGAGGATCACAGAGCGCAAGTTAAGCTTCAGATGTCCGTGAGAAAGACATGTATGTAGGAGCTGTAAATTCACTCGGCCAGGTTTCCATTTTCATCCGCAAGCACCCTCCTGTCTTACGACTCTCCTGCTGGGAGTTGTGTGCGTCGAATAAACATTATTTATCGTCCATGCGTAGAAGCGTCCTCTGCTCCACAAACCAGGTTGCGCCTTCGAATAGACGAAAGCGCGGTAACATGACTGACTGGGAGCGGCACCACTTGTTGGTGCACCACGTCGCGTCCTCGGATCTCGATCGGTGCAGTAGCTCGACTGCTATGATGCAGGTGCATAATCTCCTCTCTGTTCACCATGTCGCATCGACTGAGTATTCAGTGTGACGTGCCTTGTGACTGACTATCGTGCACTCAACCACTTTCAGTAGCACAATGCCTGCCAAGGCTTTTTGTGATTAAAACAGAATCGCATACCTTCTTTCGCTCTATGGGCTAAGATTGAAACGCACATCCTTGTCTTCTTTGTTCGCGATCTCAAAGCCGTCGGTACTCCTAGGTCATTTCTTTTAAGTGGCCGCGTGCATGGCACGTTTCTGGACTTTACCGATCTTGCCACTACCACAGTTCCTTCTCATCGGGATTATTGGATAGCCGTGTAGCAACCTTTTTGTTCTTTTTTGTACACTCCGCGACACCGTTCGTCCTACTTTGCCAATCTATGTAACTCTGCAACTCTACAGTATTTCATCTATATGTTTGCAGCTTCTCACTCCAGCAACTTCGCTCCTCAAAATTTCCACAGTTTTGCGACCAGTAGCGACAACTGCTTTCCCTCTGATAGCGCCAAACTAAATTGAAATATTCGATGCTCGCCTATGAACCTCGCCTATCAAACGCAACCGTACCATAGCTTAGCAGTTCATTTGAACACCTTTTCACTAGGCAGTTGATCGACGCTTTTAACGCCACTAGTATTTATCATATCAGGAAATAAATCATTACTTACACAAAGAGTGAATATATTTTTTGCTACTATAGAAGTCTCTCTAACGATGTTAAACGGGTCTAGTGACAGTGTCATTGAATAAAGAAACCAGAACAATGCACATCTTATCAGACCTAATACCGCCACCCAAACACCTCCCACCCATCCAAGAAGACAATGAGTAAAGCATGAGTACATGTCCACTGCAAAAACAAATAAATATAAAGCACAGTGGCTAGGGAACATCATTCCATCGTTTAATTCACCCTTCGAATATAAATTTCACATCCATCGATAGAAGGAAGCATATCACCTGATCACTTGATGACTTGATTGACCGGACTGTCGAACGTCGATGACGCTGCCGGTCACAATGCGCTTCCATTAGGATACTGAGACCCGTGGTTTTGCATTGTTGTAGCCAATAAGTGATGCCACCCCGCTGGCCAGGCTAGCAGGCCTAGAAGGAAAATAGATGACAAATAGATATGTAACTATATCCCGTTTTGCGAATGATATATGCTTCTTTCTATCGATGGATTTAGCAATACTGCGAAAAGTGAAGCAGCCGAAATTGCAGTTACACGAATTTCCGCTGCGTTTCGAGGATGGTCGATGGAGTGTGGTGTTTGGTGCTAAGCAAATGCCCGAATTTCGAACGATCGCCTCACTTATCGATTACTATCGAACATACTCGTATATCAACGCGGAGACCGGACAAGTCGAAATTCTTCCTGTTTGGAATAGCGACGGTTGTGAATCATCTGAGACTTCGCAAGAATCATTCTGACTCCGTATCGCCTTCGATACGCAAGAATATGCAAATTTTTCAACTATTTTACGCAATAAATTACTTATTTTCTCTTCCTTCATTTTTTCTTGAAGTTCGACAGCAGAGAGATGCACTCAAGAAAGTCCTAAAAAAGGGACGGCATTTAACAAATTTTGGTGTCCGAAGAGCCCTATTTAGCGTGAACGTCATCGTGATGGACTGATGGAGTGCTGTAGTAAAACTATAAGGTGCTAATTGTAAAAGCAAAAAACATAACAAATATAAAACATAAATGTAAAAATACTATCCACGACCCACCAAGATGGCTTACAAATGAATAAACGATTGTCAGTTGAAAAAGAGAAACAACTATCCTTGTTTGGAGGGTGATCAAGTCATGGATCACTGAGGGTGGTCTCATAAATATGAGGACTGATGCTCAAAAATATATAAGCACAATTCAGCAATTCCGATTTCCGATTTTGTGAAGTACTCGAAGAGCGGTGAAGCGGTGAATGTAGGAGCTAAAGTAAGAGGCCTATATCAAACATCCAATAACGACAACAGTACAACCGAACGTTGGAACACATCCGATCTGTGATTGGCTAAACAGGCCTACCGGAAGATTCTTTGATGTGACAAGCGGTGACGCTGATTCGGCAGCTATTACTTCCACTCAACCTTGATCAAATTGGTGTAATGCTAGCACTTTCTGCAGTATGATATAAGCGAAAAGGCTGCCGCAAAGCCCTGCAGTCAAAAACGCTGTGGCCTGGCAGACGTGTTGACCGTCAAGAAAACAATTGGTCGACACTCTGCACGCCCAGGCCGTAAGTGGCCTCTGAAAAAATTTTTTCCAGCGACTTGCGGAAACGGTTTTGAGATGCCGAAAACCGACGACCCCATACGTATGCTCGTTGAGGACCTTGGCCATCAAAAATTCTAAAGCCTAGCCAGCAGACTCCCCATTACTACCGAATGGATTCGTGGCTCGGGATAGACAAAGAAAACGAGTCTTCGCCTTCAAACGGTTTGCAAAACACGTTGCGGAGATGCCATACATGAATGAAAGTGTGTGCCCGAAGATATTCGCTCTTTCCATCCCATGAAGCATCGAAAATACGAACATTTCATTAGCAGTAATTTTCTATAATGTATTACACATATGCTTCTCCCTTTGAAAAGAAAGTAGTCATTCGAAAAGGCCAAAGAATTTGCTCGCATTTTAAATAGACCATTTTTCAACAAATACAAATCTTCGGTGCGAAATTAGTGAGGGTGATCAAGCCGGTTAAAGCACACAAACATTGCTTTGTACAATTTACTTCCGGCTGCAAAACCACCTCGTGAGACGATGAGATGAATGCAAGTACGAATATGATGGGCAGTTCCTTAGACATGCCTCCGCGCTTTATTTCATCTTACAACAGGAGGTTTAGTCGGTGCTCGTTCGGACTTATTCAATCTCAGCAGATGTACTTGTTCATCATATGCATTTGTTGGCAAATAATCCATAACACCAACACGAAGCATTAAGAAGAGGAAAGCAAATACAACATTGAATTTACATAAAAATAATAAAACCAATCCAACGCAACAAAATCGTTCAAAAATCGACCACTGACCTTTACCTCAGGCTCCCTCTATGCCCAGCACAACCACTGCTTTAATCTTCTCACTGCTTGTTAGCTAACGAACGAACAACTAGGGTTTGTGCTTTCATCACGAATATTTTCATCATGGCAAATAAATACTGAGCACTGAGCTTACAACCGCTATCAGATCCATCGTTCTACTCCATTCTCGCAGCCAAGTGTTGTCTAATGACTTCAGAGCGATAAAATAAATCGCCGACAATCTAAACAAACCAAAAAATAAACAATTCCTTTCAAGAAACAGTCGAGGAAAAGTTGCACTGAAAAAACCATGGGCTATAACTGATGTAACTTAGTGCTTACTACTTGGTTGATGGACCCTTGTTGATCAATAAGGAGAAAATTTGCAGTTGTTTTGCTATAGAACTTCGATATGATTGTTGAACAGATAATACTGCTCAGAACAGAGACAAATTACAAGAATAAAAACAGAGAGTTGAAATTACAACATAATGCCATTGATAAAATGACGGAAAAAGTGACGCTGATATCCTTTAAAAAGATGCTTCGCATAAATCCACAAGCATATAACATCGAAAGCGGAAGATAAGTCACCGAGAAGCAAGTAAACGAGGGTATCTCAGAGGATTTACGTGAAACACTTATTTCGGTAACTCTTTCAAGCCTTTAGCCGACCACCGAACCCAAATAAACCTATAAAAGCAGACAAAACAAGAATTCTCTGTTAAAATTGATCTCGCAGAGTAGCACATGACCGATTTTTTTTAGTGACTACAGTGGCAGATTGAAACGAACTTCGGGATCTCAATATTTTAGACTTGAGAACAAACGAACAAAATTTTAAGCTGAAGCCGTTCTGCTTAAGTGATTGAAAGCATCGAACGAGATAAAATATCGCTGCAATGTTCCTGTAAAGTTATCACCTTTCAAAGCATTATAGTGCTTCTTTTAAGATGTTTTGCGAATTTGCATGTAGAAATGTGCGAATGCTTCTCAACTGCCTATCATATAAATCTCAATGAAAAAGACAACGAAATAAACGCATGATAAATCATTAAAAGCATAAGGTGGAAATAATATTCTCATTAATTTCCTCAAAAATTAATTAACGAAACTTATTGAAAGCTTTTTCTACGAAAATCAGATCCCCAAATTGTAATCATGATCGATGCCCCAATTAAGTGTGAAAATTGTCTCGCATGATAGGCAAAGAAATTTTCGAAGCGTTCGAATCTATGAAGTTTTCTGAAATTTCACTCACGATAGACTCTTTACGACGAAACGATTAAAGATCACTTTTGATATCACTATCTACGCATTACGCTTTCTCTTGTCTTCTCAGTACACACGTTCTCTTACCGCCTCATCTCCTCCCTTCTCCTTCACTCCCCATCCCCTCCATCTAACCTTATTCATCGTACGAATCGAACCATCAGAAAATTCCTTAACATTATTCCAAAAAGCCAATAAAAATAGATCTAAAGAAGTTTCGAAACATGAAAGATATGAGTAATAAAAAATATGTTCAAGTTCAAGACTGCCCTCCAATAAAATGACAAAAAATAGAGAAAAAATTACATTGCTTCAATCCAAATCATTCGCATCAAATCTTATACACTGTTGAAAAAGGTAATGATCGATATGCGTTTATACGATGCTTTCAGAAGAAAATTTCGTTTCCTTTGTGACTGATCCGCTTCCTTTATAACTTTTCAAAATAATAATGCTCACTTAAAAGTTATTCGCAAAAAACAACTCGATTAAAGAGTCATTTTCCAGTACTAAAAAATGTTAAATTCAGTTCTGCAAAGAATCTCCCAATTCCCTTCGAAAGCGATATCGAATTAAAAGAACAACGCCTTATTATTAAAACTTCAGCAAACCGTTGCAGCAGATAGATCTGAGGATTGCCAATCCTGAAAAGGATTTCTTCCTGAAATATCTCATTCTACTATATTATAAATTTTTTAACACCAATAGGTTTAAAAAAAACACAGGAAGAGCAATAAACCCTTCAAAAATCACCAAATATAAATAAGTAGATAATATTAGAGAGAAAAAGTGGGCAACTAGCATAGCTTCATATTCCTTATAATCTCGAAGAATAACTTCATGCAATTTAGCGAAAAGCCATTTCGCTACAAAGCAGAAACAATGTGAGTATCGCCATGTTCAATTTAGTGTGTAGGACGATCCTCCTTCCCTTGTTTAAGCAAAGAGTGGAATATTACAAAGCTGAGCTATCAAAGCCAAATGCCACACGCATGGTCACGAAGAAGACGAATTCTGAAACACCCTCTCTCGCCTCGCTCCACCCCATTCACTCCATCACCGTCGAAATGAAAAAATGAGTTAGGTGTCTGGTTGATGCATTAATAAATCAATAACATGCTCAGAAAAATATCCCCCAATGACCGCGGCTATTCCACTTACCAACTGATTGCTAATCAGTGCCATGCCGCACTTCAAGTATCGGTTACGGCTCATCCAAACGGCCAATTTCTACGTACACAACAACGAAGAAGAATAAACCCACTCATATTAAGTGCGGTTTTCTGGCTCAACCCCACAATTCCTCTGTACGACCAAATTTATAGACAAGTGAAGCCATGAAGATGAGGAAATTATGTAGAAAGAGTGCCACTCCAGGCCACGTGGGATGATCACCAAGTACGAGCACGTAATCAGCAAACATAATCCAGATCGCAGCCACGAGAGATGCGAATGACAGCACAAATCCGCACATTAGCCATAGTCGAGATCCTTGAAACGTCCATAACGGTTAAATAACAAGTGGGAATGCATATCGAAGAGGGAGAAGCGATATGCGTTTCTTGAAACTCCACCTAGTGTGCCATCCTGCTGACCAAGCATTGGCAAAGAAAAGAATGCTCTTTCATATGCAGCAGACTGCTTCGAACAAAAGTTCGTTCTTGGAGCGCGAGCGAACGATTGCAGAATAAATCGAATTCATGAATTCTAAGGCACAGATAAAATTATGAACAAACCGCTCACATTTATATCCGCCAAATCTGATCAGCATAACCTTAATGATGTCTCCGGTTTGTTATTATATCATATTTTTGCTCTCTTTCACTGAAGTTTCTTTGTGCAGTGTGAATGGATGTTTTAGCATTATTATTACTGCCGAAAATTATGCACAAAACAAGTCTACGGAAACGCTTAAGACGCAGGTTTCCAATTACTCTATTTCTCATAAAGTCACGCATTTGATCCATGCAGTCACAGATTACATATGTGCTCATCCCTTAATCCCCATTGGTGAGAAGGGGGGGGNGGGGGGGGGGGGGGGGAGCTGGGGCGGCAACAACAGCCAAACTACTGTAGTAGTAAGTTAGGTCCCCGACGATAAGTATAAGGTGCGCTTTTCAAAAGATAAAGGATTTTTCGTGCTAAAAAAAGAAACGAATGAGGCCAAAAGTTATCGAATTTCTGTGAAATGAATGGGGTCCAAAAGTTGAATAAACTTGACCCATTAAAAGCCTCAAAGCCAATTTATTGATCAATCGATCTGACCAACAAAGAGCCCTCGGAAATAATATGCAATCATACCGAAAATTGGGAGGCATCAGTGGCCACATCCCAATCGCACAAACCTCTAAGAAGTAGCCACGAAAGGCACCAACTGTTATATCAGGCTCCCGACGATGAGCTGCTAAACGATTCTTCACAACGAATCGTTATACATAACAAACATCGATGCATATATCCGACAAAGAAAATCTTCATTTCAGAGACATTATTTCTGCTAATTACTTAAAGTAAGAGATAAGCTGTGGTAACACTCACAAACCTTTAGTGCCAAGAAGGCCCTCTTGCATTGATTCCCCTCGCACCTGACTGTTCGACACTGCATTAACCCTTAAAATAGTATCTGATTGCAAAAAACATAATAGTCGCACATGAAACCACTCATAAAACAACTGTGACGTGATATCGATCAAAAGTGTTGTTTATATCTTTTAAAAAAAAGAAATAAAAAAATAAGAAAACAACCCTTCAAGCATGCATAAATAACAAAAACACCAGTCATTTAAAGAGAGAGAACCCATGAATCCTAATTACTTTTCAATATCCTTAACACTGCGCTATCGTTCCAACTATCCCCATAATCACAGGAATAGCAATATCTCGGACCGACAGCGCTCAATCAACTCAAATCCGTTCACCAAATCCGCGACTTTTGCTCTTGCTCGGTCGGTGATTAAACTGTCAATTTCTGACTGTCAACCAGTTGATACAATCGGTTAACTAAAGGCCGATCAACTGAACCTCATCGAGCTATTCTGCTAAGATGCTCGAAGAAATAGCTGATAGATTACCAGTCGCCACGATTCTTGGCATCCATATCATTGAATAAATTCACGTTAAATAATTCATGGAATCTATTTTACACCGGCGACGGCAAAATCAACAAAGTAGCACCAATTAACAAGCGAATTCACACAACAACAAGGTGTAAAACTCACATAAACATAGCTATGGTCCCTGCTATCGTAACAATAATATAAACGTTGTTCCACTGACCAATCGGAGTGTAGATCGCCGCCGTATCAATCATCAGCCACCAACCGGTAAAAAACTGGAAAAAAAAAGAAAATAACCTTAACGATAGCACTACAGTAGTAAATAATAACACTAAGTGAACGATGCGCCCATGCTGATGGCTATCGGAATATGCAGATGGCATCATCTATGATAACCCATTTGTGATCCAATGCTCTCCAATGGCTTGTGCTCAAACGAAGAATACATCAGACAGAGTTAAAAGACTGCCCCTCCCTCTCATTGTTCGATATAAATAGATTTCGCCACAACCAAATCTCATCGCCTCCTTTGACTAACACCGAGAAAATTCTACTACAAATCTCACCCCATCGCTTTTCATCAAGCTAATTGCTTTCTTCTTTTCTACTTTCACTATTATGAACATCTTCTCCAGCGAGAACGAATCGCAGTGTCCTCGAAATCCCCACATAAAGATAATCAGTGACAGCGTGATGTTCCAAAAGACTTGTTAACAACTCTTTCTTTCCTTTTCTTTATCCAAAATACACCCTACGTCTGGCAGCTTTATCAGCCGACTCCTGGCTCCGGTTCTAGCACAACGGCAAACAAAGACACCCTCTTCAAATATGCACAGCACGCCTTCACTGCCACAAATTTAAAAATTTATGCTTTTCGTGTGATGCGTATTTTGTGGAAAATGAGTCTATTACAATGGACATCTATTCATTTTCCGTCATCCCACCACCAGTCCCCTTCCTCAACACTCAAGAGAAGTCATTGCTGTAGATTCCAGCCAACATAATGAAGCTATACGAGTGATTTCAATAAGGAGTATTTCTTCGCGTTTATCCCTTTCTTCGAGGGTCCTTCAGCTCGAGTGACCTCGTTTCCGTCTGGATTTTCCCCAGCACGCATGACTTCATCAGCAACTTCGATGCTAAGCATATTCAAATTCCTCTGCAAGCGAACAGTAATGCTGTTCCGATGCCTCCGAGGATCGGGTGGGGGATCTGTGCGCCAATGACCTCAAATGTCAAGGGTTTTTAGGCTCGATTCCCGGATCGTGTGATCTCGCTCTCAACAAGGGGGACTCAAAGTTAAGTAGTCTTCGAGCCTCGAACCACTTCCGGCGCAGGGGATGACGTCGCACGGGTTCGAATCTCGAACCGCATAAGGGATGTCTTCTAGATAAAGGAATGATCAAACGAGCACAAAGGCCTTTATTGAGATTTGCTCGGCTCACAATTTCATTTCCTCTTCCTGGGTGGACAGGAGGATTGGCGAGTTCCTACGACCTCACTTCCTGTTCTGCGCTGTCGAATTTAAATTCGTCCATAAGGTAACAGTTTGCACTGCAGCGTCCTTTTTTCGTAATACAATATAGGCTAAATAGAGATTAAAGAAGCGCCTACTCTACTCCTGAAACATAAAAGTGACGCCACAACTTCAGTAAC
The DNA here is from genome assembly GCA_022844705.1 of Toxascaris leonina. NCBI lineage: Eukaryota > Metazoa > Nematoda > Chromadorea > Rhabditida > Ascarididae > Toxascaris > Toxascaris leonina. The sequence continues at coordinate 76,689 of JAARMF010000324.1, read as the reverse complement.
GGCAATGCTTATCTCCCTCATATGCCCCACACGCTCAACTATCCTCCTGTTGCAAAAGCTGGATAAGTCTATTCCCGCGCTTCTCTTCGTTAATGTCAGATCACATTTGCGAATTTTTCGACGGAATGCGGTACAGTGTAGTGTAAATAAGATATATAACAAACCATGAAAGAAGCAACACATGATGCAACTGCATTGCGCTTTCCCTCCCATTCGAAGCCGCAATTACAGTGGATTTGATCCAGGCACCCTGACATGTTGAACGGCAGCCTGAAATGAAAAACTGATATCCCCAAATAAATGTCAATCACCGAAAGTCTTCCCTCTTCCTCCTTCTTAAGCACGACAGAGGAGAAATGAACGATGCGAAACACAAATTTCTGAACTGTTCCAATCAGAGGACTAGAGAGTGAGGGAGAAAGAGGAAGGGAAAAAAGCTAGGCAAAGCAACATTCAGACGAATCGGCCACAGCAACGTCGCATTCTGGCACAAATTCCAGAATTGCGAGTTTTCGAATGTTCGGCGTTGCGGCTTCCGAAACCCAACAGGTGCCTTAGCGTCAAAGAACTTCAGCTTTTGCTTCAGCGGTCTTTTGGGATGTGCAATTAGCACAATACATCAAAAACGATATGACAACAAGCATGCACAATTTCAAATTCTTTGCCTTCTTCAAGCTGCTTGGTGCGCCCCACAGTATCAAAATCACCACGAAATCGTGTGATCTTATAGAGTGTGCATGACCGAGCTGCATTTATTGAACAGTTCAAGCATTTGCACTCAGCAGTTCGCTACGGAGATCACTTATTCTCAGTAAGAGCGAAACCGAAACTTATGTAAACAAATGCAGTAGATAGCCCGTATTGGTGCTCTACAAAATGGCCACTATCTTTCGCAGCTGAGAGCCTCTTTATAGCCGAAAAGTAGGACGATATACTATTCACCAACTGGATGGTGCTAGGATGAAAATGGGCCAAGCAGATACGATCGGCGCTGTTACGGACGGCTTTAAGGGATGGCGCATCACGTCTACTTGAGCCGGAAGTGCGTCGTTGGATGCAGCACATACTGCAATTATCAACAACTCACACATCCCGACCGTGTTCGCTACGCAAAATCCACACTTCTAACGTTCGTTGCTGAGCAATAGATGTTCTGCGGTAAATATCACCAGCCAGCATCTAGGATTTGGACAATGTCATATTTAAGGAGATTGCTCTTCAGGATCGCCGGCGGAAACGCGGATCGATGAATCAATCAATCTCTGATAAAGTAGTTGAAGGATGGAAAGCCAAGGTCATTCCTTAACAGCTTAATCACTGTAGCAACCCATGGTAGGAACTATAGCAAGAAGAAGGAACTATACGTGTAAAATTTACAAAACTAGTATGAGGCAGCGATCGCTAAGGTACAGCGTGCGACTAAACTGCTTAATTTGCACAGCCAACATGATTATTGAAGGTTTTCATGCGACATAAACGCAGAAAAACTGCCTATTGTCCCGTTGCGATGAAATAAATAAACAATTGATATAATTAATTAAATATACTTAAAGCTGAGGTTGCGAATCGCGGAATTCTGTGGCTGTGACCACTTCTTCGGTGCTTTCACTCAACACAAGCATATACTAGACTTCTTCACAACATACAGAAATCAACGCACACAGTGCAACAAGAAACATCACAATCACAACATATCACTGCAATAAAAAGAAAAATTCTTACGGCATATTCGTTGACAGCCTCTCAAGTTTTCTTAAAAACAAAGAAAACTTATTTAGAATCAAATGACATAAAACTGGCAGAGGCAGACATGAGTTAAGTTCTGTCTGATCCCCGACTACGAGCAAGATCGTACTTAACCGAGATCCTGTAATCGGCAACTGCCAGGATCGACCTTTAAGTTGGTTTTTTTTTGAATTGCTCAGATAAATACGACATTTGATAACGAGCTTTAATAACATTACTACTTTATTGCAACGAACTTCCTTTCCCCATTCAACAGGACAACCAGGAAAGATTGATTAATACTCAAAAATCTTGACCTTCATACAAACCAAAATCACCGAATGCTTTCAGAAGAAAAAGCTCAGTGACATGAAGTAGTGATTACAAAAACCATCAAAATGCAGACAAATTCGGCCCTAAAAGTATTAAATTTTTTTTTTTTGATCATCTAACGATTACACGGAAACTAAAATTTCGTGGTTATCGATGCAATCAGCATTTTCTCCTTATATCCGATGGACAAAATGTCTGACGGATAGCGCTGCTTTTAGAACATCTGACGAATAGAAAGGTGTGCCAAAGATCGGCGCCTTGCACGCCGTTTTTGCAACCCAATCCCCTGGATTCAACGATCAGACAAAAATTCAAAAATGCCTTCTCAGGTAAGGCCACACCTTCAACGCGTCCCGTTCTGTCGTTGACCAATTCTAGCAAAAAATTATTCATTTATACACTCTTTGCAAATGCGAAGTTGCACGCCAGCATTACGATGACTGGATAGTTCCTACATGTGTTGGTGTATATTTGTCTATACAACAGCTTCACCTTGAGAACCATTGAAGGTAGAGTCACGAAATTTCAAAGATATGACCACACCATGAACCCCTTCTTGTATCATACTTCAACTTGATCTAACGCTCTACCTATCGGCTGAAAGCTTTGCGCGCGTTTTACGAACAAATGGTTCAAGTTCTTTACGCGATAGAGTGAGAGGAGCACAAAATTTTCTGAAAGGCTCACGTGGCAGACAATTCTTGTTAAATTATGCATGCAGTACTGCAGAAATTTCATCGTCTTCCGGCGATTTACGCCAATTGGCAGCCTAGTCAGCGTGAACGCAAAAGCGCATGATGCATGAGTCACTCCGACGTGCATTTCCACCCATGTTGAAAGCCGAAACAAACAAAATAGATACACAACTTTTAGAGGAAGTCGTATTCAGAATTCCGCTGCAAATTAATAGAATATTACCGAGAAGTCCCAAAGATGGCCCTGCTCAGCAGATAAAATTGGAGAAATTTCGATTGATTGATAATTCTGCAAAGTTTTGATGACTTCAAGAGATACATCTATATCTTGCATTTCTGATAGCACATTCTACACCCATCAATTGCAAACCTTCATCGCCACTTCTGCAGACAACAACACAGACATCTAGCACAACAACAAACGGCCATTTAAGCCGTGAGGTACATTAAAAGCCTCAATAGATTCTGAAATGTTGCAATAAAGAATTCAATCACAATCACTGTTTTATTCAAGGATCGCACCAATACTGTAGAAAAGCGATCACCGCGCAAAATTGAAACAGCGGAAAGAAATCCGAAATAAGTGAGCATCTAAATACTTTGCACATAAATCGCATGCGAATAAGCCGAACAATAGTACAATTTCGCATCAACACTCTCGTAAACAATTAAAAAAAGCTCTCAACGCCTTTTATACCGTATCGAATTACACCCGAAGCTAATAATCGACAAATACAACTCTTGAACTCGTCACTACTCTGAACAAATCATACTACGTACGCCGATCCACAAGGAAAGTGAATCATCTGCTCCAGTACCGTAAGACCTTAAATAAATGCCCTTCTCACCCTAGAATGAACAATTCCGCAAACTCTCAATAAAACTATTTTCTGAACTCTTGGAAAATTTCCAATCTGGTAGTATCACAAGGCATTACGGTCATTTGGTGGTAAGATCTATTGTGAACTCCACTCAACTGCTCAAAGAAGCGTGATGACAAGAGTAACTAAGGCTCGGAGTGTGGAAAGAAGCTGCAAGGGATTAAAGTTGCAAAAATTTAGTAGGCAATAAAAGCGAAATTCTGAAATTCTCGCATGAAATCGATCGAACAATAAAACCTTTTCATTAAAAAGAAAAAGAACCTAAGACAGAGCAATGCAACAAACAGCTCTTAATTTATAGAGGGGGAGAGGGGGGTGTGGGGAGGAGAAAAGCTTCCCGAAGGGGATAGGACTTCTCCTCTATTCAAGATGTGCATATACACTTTACAAATAAGAATAAATCTGCGAGGAAACAAAGCAATCGTCACTGAAATGACTATCGCTCTCAGTGAGGAAGAACAAAGCTCAAATTACTGAACAATGAAGATAAATCACAAACTACAACAGTGAATTCACCCCGTATTCCAACAAGAAGGAAACCTCACACCACTTGAAACTCAAAACTTTTAAAGTCGACTTGTAGATATTCTGATGCAGCGAAAAGGAAGGATATATTAGCTAGGTGGAATCCAATAAAAGACTTTGTTCCCAATTACATGGAAAGACGTTTCCAGCCAGCAGATATGATGTAGCAGTGAAAATCTCATCTCATCCATATCCGACCAATACACGAATATGGTACCAGTAAGGTTCATTGCGATTTCTTATCTTAACAGTTCACTGAGATCACTCCGATTTATAAATACATCTTTGAAAATATATTCCTCAATGAAAAATTTATACACTTAACTTCACTTTTGCTGCCGAATTATTTGAGGAATATGGAGTGAGCATGAAAGAAGACTTTATTTATAAGTTTTAAGCTTAATTGACGAGTTACGACTATAAAAAAAGAGTACTAAAGCATCGAGGGAGGCAGTCACAGCAACTGCACATCATCTTATGAAAAGGCAATGCAAACACCATAACTAATCCGGTGAACAACAGTTCAATGTTTCCTAATCATCACAACACCTCTTCGAAATGTGCACTCAATGGCATTTTGTAAAGCAACGAAACCGAACGAGTTGTTTCATATAAAATAGCGACATTACATCGCACCTGCCATGAAGTGATATTCAAAAGACGGCTCCCATATTCTAACTATTTATCGCCTCATCGCAGCCATCGACAACGACACGTTCACTTTTGCCTCATTGGTCCGCTAACAGCAGCACACCGTCCATCATTACACTCCACGCTTCCAAAATACCTTTGAAAATATATCCTTAGATCTTACCGCACTAACCAGCCTATGCGCACGTTCAGTTATGCGCACCTGCTTGATGATCACTGAAGACAGCACCGAAATTTGAATATGAAAAAGGGTAAAGGTCAAACGGAAATATGAAAGATAGCTGCAACTTCATTTAAGTTCGTCTGACTGAAAGCCCTTTATCTATTGCAGCTGCCTCCACAACAATGGTCGTCCGACCCAAAGCTGAGCTCAAGCGCTTGCTGTTGACGGTGTTTCGCTGTGTCACTGGGTGGTTTCGGTGGCACACCATCAGCAAACTTATGCTGCGAATGCCATAGTTCCGCATATCGACTTCTCGGCTTTAGAAGCAGTTCGAAGTGGGATCCACTCTCCAACACCTGCAATCATCACATGCCAAGCTGGGAACAATTTAAACGAACGCACCTTGCTATTTGGCTGCCTATTTCAAGAGAAAGCAACTTTATTGTTGATGAGTGAAAGAAACAGCACACCTGACCACATTGTGTCTAGGTTCTATCAACACATTTTATACGAATTGAGGCCTGCCAATATACTTTTTTTCATTTGATATTGACTAGCCGCCATCTGACGACTGCCATCGTATTAAGTGGCAAATAATGAATGTAAAGTTTTCAAGTTCAAGTTTGCCAGCACACGCTCATAACTGAACGGAGTCCCGCTTTTTGGCCCTGCCCCCGTCCTATTTTCACAACCCTCTCGTTAACCAAAATTCAGATGCAAAAGAACCCTTGACAAAAATCACTGACCTTTCCATTTTCAAGGACATAAATAATGTCTGCGTCCACTATGGTAGCCAGTCGATGAGCGATGAAGAGTGACGTACGCTGATGTACAGCGCTGCGCATCGAACTCATTATATTCTCTTCGGTGAGCGCATCCAACGAAGATGTTGCCTCATCGTACACTGCACAATATGCAACACTCAGCAGCTACCCAAAGATAGCATGGAACACCCCTCCCTTGTCAGTCTCCTCACTCCCCTCCTCCCCCTCCTCCTCCCCATCCCACCTCATCCCATCCCACCCCGTCCTGTCGCAAAGAATATTCAAAACAGTGCGCCGACAAAACAAGAACAACTCTTATGTCCTACATCGTGAAACATCGCCACATTATCGCGCTATTTAATGTCGAAAAGGCCATTCATAGAGGCCACTTCTGTTCAACCTCGAGAAGGTTTTTAAGCCATTCCAGCATCAAAGTACACAGCTCATCGCAAATTTAACAGCATTCCCAGTGCCAGTACCTTATCACCCTTTTCATGCTACAGAAAAAGGGTTCTGAAACAGAAAAAAGAGAGATAGCTCGATACTAGTAATTTTATAACACCTGAGAACCACTTTTGATTGTCGACAACAATATGATGCCGCTTTTAAAATACGCAAACACAACATGACAACATAAGTGGTATTTGAGACCTCAGAAAGTCAATGCACTTCAAAAATGAAGCTAAAAGTTCCAACGAAAGTAAAACACACCAATGATGGGTGCGTTCTTCAGCATAGCCCTTGCGATGGCAACTCGCTGTTTTTCACCACCACTCAACTTCAGACCCCTCTCGCCCACCAAAGTGTCGTATCCATCTTTGAAATGCAGCACGGAATCGTGCAAATTGGCAAGACGCGATACCTCGTAAACCTAAAACAACATCCATAAAATCTAAACGATGAGATAAAGACAAAGACACCCTAAACGGATAATAATTAAGTCGACCGCTGTGGATCAGCGAACCCGTTCGGAGCTGTCGACGTAAAAGTGCGGCAATACGCGCATGAAACTGCAGAAACGTTCGTCTGTAGTTTTTGCACATTCCAACTGCACCCTATTCAGCAATGTCAGTGTAATGACAGCTCTCTTCTTATGCGCCAAACGACTGCCTCTAACACGTTCGCTCAGCTCGTCCCTTGAAAGAACATTTGTTTTCTGAAAGGGATGGACTCGAACTCAAATCATTTCCCTTTGCTCTCACATATCTCGAATCAACCAAAAAATGTATGCCTGTGCAGCTAAATGTACCTTACTGCATTCAGCAACCTCACCTCTTCTCTTGTTGCTCTCGGATTTCCATATTGCAAATTATAGAAGATCGTATCATGGAAGAGCACTGAATCCTGAAACAAAACAATCGATCATTAAGCAAATATTCATAGGAGGCATGCAGCAGCAAACTGCGCTACAGCTCATCAATAAAAATTATAAACTGCTACTCGATATTCAAATCACCTTCGTTCGCAACCACAAACATCACAGTAATATATTTCTCAAAAAACGATATTAAGCCAATCAGACATTTCATTCCGATTTTCAGAACATTTCAAATAAACGCCGAATCGACGGCTATCATTTCAGCGTCATGCTATATCGATGCTCATTGCCAAACTTCTTTGAAAGAGTACACGCGTGACGATAAACAACCTCGATATGTGGACAGATCTGCATATAAAAGAGGGGCAAGAGGTCGGATCTTCAGGTCAAGAGAGAAGGGTTTGATCTTCCCAACGAAACATGCATTTAAGAAATTTCCGAGCAAACTAACCTCAAGCACATGGAGCATATAACATTCTAGTCTTATCAAATACTCTCGCAACCTAGTTTAGCAACTAACGACACCACTCAGCGAACATTCAACGAGCAAATCTTTCGTCACCATTGGCGTCTACATCCGAGTTCAACATTTTGCATAATTTTATATAAATACTTAAAATAAATATGCTTTTTCTTATCTATTTCTATCAATTCCCATTCATCACATCAACAGTTACGAATAAAAGTGGCTCGCGGCTTTACTGCTACTCTCGCAAACTTCTCGAAACGTTATCCCAGACTATTTTGCTGATAGTTACATACATCAGAGTCATTCCATTGAACGCAACACAATAAACATCTTCAATGCAAGCGAGAATCAAAGCAAAACGCAGAACGAACCTGTGGTACAACGGCAATCGACTTTCGAAGGCTTTCCAAATCAACTTCGGTTATCTTTTGACCGTTTATATAAATATCACCGCTTTGGGCATCGAACAATCGATAGAGAAGACGAACGATCGTCGACTTACCACTTCCACTACCACCCACCAATGCCACCTTAAATACAATGAAATTCACGTTTCTCAATGAAAAAACACTTCGCAAAACGATGAATATAATGATGTAATACGTCAGCATACTACATTATATGAAGGCCTATATGCAGACATTTTGAGGATTCAAGCTTGCGGTACGAAATGTGTTCCTTCTCATTTACAGGATATAAACAATTGAGAATGTCTGCAGTAATTTGCGATCAGCAAAGAGGATGCTGAGTGACAAGCAATGCAACGAAATATACCATATAGCACATGATGTCACCTGTAAAGTATCATGCGATATTACTGCTACAGTTATTCGAACATTACGAGAGCGGCTCCCTCAGCTTCAGATCCGATCTACCACACCAGTCCCACAGCAGTGTATGCGATGCTCATTACTCGCATTGCCAATGAAATTTCTATATAAACACTTACACTGCTCACTTTTGAAGTGTTCTCCAAATATTCCCGAAAAGTGAAAAAAGTCATCACAAAGCTTTTTTATTGAAGGGAACACAAAGCAATAATGAGGTAATTATTGTGCTGCATCAAATAATACAATTATTTTTTCCGCATCAATAAGCAAATGGGGAAAAAGCAATAAGCAAATCATAAAATATGCTGAGATATATGCATTGATAACGAGACAACAAATCACGTGAACAATGAAACTGTGAGCTTATGGGGAATATGAAGAAAAAAAGTACTCCACATTCATCCGAGAATTAGGCTCAGGCCTGATGTGAAGAAGTTGAGCAAACAGTTGTAGCCCCTCAAATCCTGTTTTGAACATTTCCTTATAACAATACTTTCAAGATACGGACAAACGCATCAATAAACTCCATCAGTTCCAAAAGTTGGCATAAAAACGTAAAATCTGAATAAAGACGCTAAAAAAGAGAATGGAAAAAGTTTTTTTTAACGAAAGTCTCTAAACTCAAAGAAGCCTACTTTCTTTCCAGCGGGCACATCGAATGACAGACCCTTCAAGATCGGCTGTCCAGGAAGATACTCAAAACCGACGTTTTTGAACGAGATACATGCCGTCTCGGGAACCACTTTGAGTATAGGGGCGTTTGGCACTTCCTGAAAGCAAAAATTATGCTGGTATAGCTTTGAAACTGTTTAATCAACAAGAAACAATCCCAACGTGGAATGCCTGTCATCTGCAACACTTGTTGACCACGCACTTTTCTTCTCAACTGCGGCCCTTTTGTCATTCTTTTAGGCTATTTTGCATAAAGTCATTTGCTTCATAATCTGCCGACATCAGCATAAGCATGAGGATGGGGAAAAGGAAGAAAAGGAGATGGATGTTTAGATTATGGCTAAAGTGCTTGGGTACAAGCAGAAGAAAACTAGTGCCACCTCATCTCAGAAACAACGTCTTTCAAACTCCCATCCTCTCAAGGTTTGAGGAAGAAGCGGTACAAGATGAAATCTGCCCACAATATATAGGGGTCTTTAAGCACAGCATGTTCTGCTTCTTCGTTCATATCAAGCGATCTCCATTACCCATCCATATTAATTGACTAACTCAAGTGTCATTCAGAAACTAAGAGAAGCTTCTTGCTCTAGAATATCGCATCTATTTTTATCAGCAGTTTTTCCCCATGTTGTTTCCTCTCTGTCGATTAGTTAAGTAAGAATGGACAGTGCCCATCTCTCTCATGTCTTTCTTCGTGATTATAACATTTGCGTCGTTTCTCCTGATTATCCAAACAACTCAAGCAGATCCGTACGCAACATATTTGAAACTCTCGGAAAATATGCCCAAATGTTTGTTATTTGGCGAAGAATTCATCTATGTCCTTAGTGCATTGACCACTCAATATATCTCATATCCTAAAATTAACAACATGACATGAAATCATCAAATCTTCCCCAAAAATTGCTCTAAAGTTCCTTAAAGAATTCTCGCAATTCACAAGTGTCGAACGAAACTCAACATGGAGATTTTGTGGTCAGAAATATAGAACCCATAATGTCATTTACGATCATTGCAACCATTACATCACGAGCTCCCCTCCATTCGGATCCTAATGAAGCTTACTAAAGAGTGGATTTTGTAAAATTTCTGAGAAACGATGAGAGAAAAGAAAGAGAGGGAAAGCGAAAGGCACGGAAAATGGAATATTCAACAAAAATTTTTCGCACCTACGCTTTTCTTTACACTCCAAAGTACGGAATCAAATTACCTTGATGTTACTTTTGAGATGCATAATTGAGAACATCATTTGCATATCGACCAGACCTTGTCGGATCTCGCGATACACTGACCCAAGAAAATTGAGTGGAACCGATAACTGGAAGAGTAGGGTATTCGCCAATACCAAATCACCTACGTCCATCGTGCCTGCAATCGCCGCAATGCAGCACAACAATCGACGTCATACATTGCTTTATGTGAAACGCTGAATCTTATATTACCTGCAGCAATATGTGATTTCAAAATCCACGCTCAGCGTCTATGTCAATGAGCTTTGTTTGTTAGCTCCCTTCAACTGTGAGGATAGCACTTCGGGTTTCTAAACACCTTGAAATGACAGCTAAATTCGAAAAAAAAACTTGCACCTCCCACCATTTGCTCGGAAGAGAAGACACGCTCGTTGAAATGCTTCATCCCGAATCTCAAACCAACTCGGCTTGTTCACGTAACACCATAGTAANCGTTGAAATGCTTCATCCCGAATCTCAAACCAACTCGGCTTGTTCATGTACCACCATAGTATCCAAAGTTTGCAACTTAACATCGAAACCTAAGCAAAAAACCTCATATTTCGTCTTCTGCTTAAAACGAGGATGGAAGGGGAACGAAACTGATTGCATTGAGCATTTCTTTCGTTACTTAAAACCGCCTTAAACCATCCACAACTTCAATCCATTTACAAAAGGACCGTAGTGACAAGCAGTGAAATTCTGTCTATCGTGGTTGTGTGGTCACTTCCGACAAACTCTATACAGCCCAAAGCGATCATATCGCTGGGAATGCATTAAGAGCAATTTGCTTACACTCTGAGAGCATATTCATTTGAACGATGCAAAAAACAATAAAAATTCTGCAAAATTACCCAAATACGATGATTCGTTAATCAGTCAGCATAAGCAATTTCACGCTTTCTTAGACAAGTGCTGTAGGTGATTCAGTGATAACGTTATTAGTTAATGATTAACATGCTCTATTATTCCAGCTGCCTATTCAATGCCTTTGTTATGTACATATTATCAACGGCCGATACAAGTGATAACAAATACAACTCGTTAGCTTACATACACAGAGATCAAAATAAACACAAGTTTCTACAATCTCAAATCACTGTCAGTTCAAATGCTTTACCACCCACGCACTCATCCTTTGCTTGAAACCTTTCCCGATCGAAACAACAAAAAACGTACCAGATTGGATGTTATTCGCCGCAAGACACATAATGCCGATCAATCCAGCACTGAAGATTGCATTCTGTGTGAAGTTGAGAACGGCGAGAGAGGAGCTTGTCTTCAGCGCAGCAGTCTCATACCTCTTCAGATAGTGATCATAACGATCTGCCTCGAACTTCTCGTTGTTAAAGTACTGAAAAGCAACAACGCACTAGCGCAATTCCCGATTCAATGCAGCAATCTGGATAACACATCTCATGCACCACAGGACTGCTCTTCATTGCGTAACGCCTTCGTTTTCACAAGTGCTTATTCTGCACATAAACCAAGTATGGTCTTTTCCTCCACAAAAAAAGGCATTCCTCAAGCGCTTTCCATATTTCAACTCAAGTCAACTTGCATCACAGACATCACTTTTGTTCGATTTGAAAGATATTTAATTCAGTGACATTTCACTCAGTGACCACTCTCTCACGAGTAAAGCGACATTCAGCTTCCTCATAAGACTATCATTCAGATGAACCATTCTCCTCTCTCATCCCTCCCTTCAAGGAATATAGAACAAACACGTCATTCTACTTTGAATGCACGGATGCCATCAACGAGGCATTTTAAATATTTGTGCAATAAAAGTCACGTTTTCGAACAGTTGAGAAAGAGTCGACAATAATCAAGCTTATGACACATTTGACCATAACCGAGCAAAAAGCGATAGAGAGGAGAGACAGTGACGTCACCAAAGTTCACATGACATTCATTGCGGAATGCTTATAGTATTTGAAAAAAGAAGTGTGATTCTGACTCAACGAAACGATAAAAAACGTTGATTTACCGAAGAGAAGGCATGACTCTACTGGATGGAAGAGAGGTTTTCTATTTATGGGGTTGCAGAGTATGCGATATGCCCCCTATGCGAACCGACCTTGACAGTTTCGTAGTTGATCAGCGAGTCGATTGCCCTATTGCCAGCCTCATTGTCCGCAATATTCATCTCATGTCTGAATTTGGTTCGCCACCTTGTAATAGCCAACGTCGCGATCGTATAAGTCGATAGACACGCCAATGTTGCGTATGCGAAATCTGCGCCGCATTTCATGTACTGAAATTTTAGAGCATGCGTAAATGACATAATGAACCACAAAGAGGCCATCCACGAAATATATACAAAACTTTTCTGGAATGGTTATCACGAGTTGAAAATAAATGCTTTCCACCACTTAAACAACGCAAACAGAAAAATCGAAAACAATCATAATCCAAGCAAGGATGAAGGCAGGCTTGATCTTATGAGGGAATTAATCAGATGAATCTCTTCTGAGATTTAAGTATTTTCGGCTTCCCCACTTGCTCCGCCCGAAGATCACTCGATGATCGACACTAACGGCTTATGAAATGGATAAGTATCAATGCTTGGCAATACTCAATTCAGACTGGAATTGTATTGGATTTTAAGTTGAGATTACTCCGAAACAAATTTCGATTACTCGCGAAGGGAAATAAAAGATAACATGATCCTTTTTCCCTTTATGACGCTGCCTGCATTAGCCACCATCTCAGAACGGTTTATAGCACAGAAAGAAGCATATCTCCATCTCGCCCGAAGAACATTTCCATAACACCTCTAATGCAAATAGAGATGAAAAACCTACATCTAAGCAACTCGCTGCTTCTTCCACATCGATTTTCTTTCATCTCTCCTTACACCAACTCCTTTTTTTTGGAAATATTTGGTGCGTTTTATTCTTATGAAGACAAGGAACAAATGAAAAATAAGGATGCATAATAAATGACAGAGTTTCTTTTGGTTAACGGGAGAGGTTTAACAGCTATTACAGCAGAAATCATACAACACAATTCCCTAAAAAAATAACAATCGAAATCCTTAAGAGAGATGAAATAAAGCAAAGAGAGGCAAGTGAACTGCGTCATAACTTACAAAAATGCCTGTGACCATGGAGACCTCGACGATGGTCGGTACAACGTTGAAGACGAGTGCACTCAGCACGAATGCCATACCACGAGTGCCTCTGTCGATCGCCTTCGATAGACCACCCGTCTGTCGACTCAGATGGAATGAAAGATCGAGTGAATGCAAATGCAAGAAAATAACTCGTGCAATGCTGCGCACACTGTGTTGCGCTACCTTTGAGAATACTGCGTTGCGCAGTTCGTTGAAAAGAGATGCACCGGCACGTGCAAAGCCATCTGAAAACGCATATTCCCACCGGAAAGAACATGTGAACAGTGAAACATTTCCAGAAAGGAGTAGAACATCTGCAAGTTATTGCTGAAAAGACAACGTTATTGTCGATGCCACAGAAAGCATTAAATCCTTTACTTCCAGCAAGCAACATCTATGCACAAATACACCGTGAAATTGCAAACGAATTTCGGAGTGCGCGTCAACCTCCACATATATGTCCTTCTCCCGCTTTCCCTTCCCTCAAAAATATTTTCGCATGGAATATCAGGTGGAGCAGAAAAAACAGATCGGCTTCCTTTTCGAAAGCATTAAGGACAAGTCGTATACTGGAATAAGTTGTCGCTGGATACAACTGAGCTTTCGAAGTAGTAGAAGTGAAGCAGAAAAATACTTACAGGCAAAAATAAGCGCTATTCCAACCGTTGCTATCGTTGAGACGGGAGAATCAAGACTCAACTTGAGAAAATCGGGGGCCTTTCCGTTATAGTAGTTGATCACATCTTTCAGCAAAAACGGCACAATCACGTTTAACAGCTGCAATATGCTTTTATGGGCTTGAAAACAACATACGATAGCAATGGGCAGTTAGACTATAAATGTAAATTTACAAACATATATGTATATATA
>JAARMF010000324.1:5928-39513 GCA_022844705.1 Toxascaris leonina | reverse complement strand
CCCCCCCCCCCCCCACTTCCATAAAAACTTGATTCTACCCGCATTTTACGAAAGGACTGCAATTTGTTTACAGTGTTGGACAGGCTACAACATATTGGCACAGGCCGAATCATAAACATGTGGATACCAAACAGGCCTTGAAACAAACTGATTTGGTGAAGTGGCGTTCGATCATACTTCGCTTAGTTGATCTGTGGTACGCCAATTACTGTTTTTTATCAGTTTGCTGTACTATCGAACTGCTCTCGACAAGACTTATCATGGCGATCCGACATTCATCACGCCCCCTAACTCAACACTGCTCGACCGAACATCTGCTGATCTCTGCTCGTAAGGTATCAGCAACAGCAAATAATCGAACGAAAACTGCAAAGTAAAACCACATCGTTGCAAATATATACCGTTGCTGTATGAGACTTTCTACAGACGCTTCGCTCATACAGTCTAAATGAGTCTTGACACCAGCAGGTGATGACGATGTTATACGGTGGCGATCCCTTATCAACCTCGATTCCCCTCCACCACTTTTCTCAACTCATCTCATTTTACGAAAGTTCACGTTGGATCAACCCAACTATCCTGCCCCCTTCGTCTCTCTCTCCCTCCCCTCCCCCCTCCCAACCCCATTTTGTCGTTTACAGCGCAGGAAACATACCTGACGAAGTGCTGACGCGAGGCCGAGGGGGTGCGGTCTGCCCTTTCTGCTTCACAATATTCATCGCAGCCTCAAACGCCTCTCTCATATCATCACTCGCATCTTTAGGCATCTGCAAATAAAACTTCTATAAGCTCTCGATTTCAGACATCATCGCTGTCACAAATCTGCAGGCATAATACTGCAAATTGTCTGAAATCTCGTATTCTTAGATGGTAAACTGAAAAAACATTTAAGGGGAATTGGAAGACAGAACGCATGCAGGATGTCCACTTCGCAAGGACAGATTTCATTGCAACACTGCAGAATGAGGGTTGCGAGATGTGATGAAGTGTTGGCATCTTCTCGATCATAACACAGACACATAAACACGCGATACATTCCAATCAATGTCATCTTTTGCTCATTCCCACTTGCTATTAGTTATAAAAGCATAGAAATGAGTGATATAATGCCTACAGTGTCTTGGGGCGAGAAGAGATGCACTTTGTTGGGTGGGCAACTGAATATTGGCGTCTTTGCTTCTTTCTCCTCCGGTAGCGGCAGAAATACGTAAGTGACCTTCTTCGGATAAACGCATCGCACCTGTAAATCCCAAAAGTGGTACTTCTCGAAAATTTGTGGGCATCAGAACGGCATACAGCAAGTATTTGCTCATCTCCGAAAGAGGATAAAGAAAATTGAGGAATCGAGAAAGAACAAACTAGATATACCTAGAAAATGCTTGCCATAGGCCATTCAATTCAACTAGTTACATTCCATCGCCACAGCACTCTTCATTTCACTTAGATCAACATTAGAAGCAGCAATACTTCAGTCTGGAGCCAGCCAGCTAGCAAGTGAAATAAAAACTTAGGCAGCAATATCATGGTATCAAGGGTACTCGTTGTACTTTAGAAGTTCAGGGTGCAAACCTAATTAGGTGAGGCCGAGACCGACTGTAATCGTGAAAGGCGGAGAAATGATCCTCATCCCGTATTCATCAGCGTTCTAAGAGCAGTAATACGATTTTAGTCGATAAAAAGGGAACAGAATGAATGCTACGAATGGCTTTTAACTTCCCAATTTATGCCCATCAATCAAGCATTTCCTTGCTGCTTTCAATCCACAACTGTCATATAGCGCTCCTTCCGACACAATCTATATCCATCAGCTCTTTTAGCACCCCACTCAGAAATGTTTACTTCAGTAATCCTGTGCTTTTGGGCACGATTTCGTGAAAAATTGCGCTTCTCTCTTTTTTAGCACTGAACTCATCGATCTCTCTCTCATCCCCCCTCCCCCCCTTCAAAGTCAGAAAGGGTGGAAAGCCCCTCTCTATCGTCAGGAATACTGCACTGAATTATCAACTCGAATGGTCAAGGCGTGACTTATTGAGGCGAATGCTGATAGTTCCTATGAAATTTATGAGAAAAATGAAAATTGAACTGCTGAGTTCACTACTAAAAATCGAAAGTGAACGCTTTCCGATACAATGGCACACAGCTGTTCAACTTTCACTTACCATGCTTGGCCACTCGGGAATGCGTCTATACGGAGCCCAAATGACATCCCCCGTCTTCAGCACTGAAAAAACCAACAACTGTGAGGTAGAACGATACTTAAGACCTTTCAAAGCAAATCAAAGTTAAAAGCGGATTATCGATGACATCACTTTCGGCATTTTGAGTGCTGCATCTAAAATGAATCAACAGTGTTGTTACTTACTTTCAGAGAGTAAGACTACCTATGACTCGTTAGCTTCGAATGTGTTTATGGAAATGAAACATCGTAACTCAACTACACACCAAGATTTCCTCAATAAAAAGCCCCTTGCGATAATGCCCCCATGCCGATGACATATGGCTGAAATCGTGCAACACCTCATTTAATACGGGTCGGGTAATTATGTGTTGTATGAACACAGAAATTGCACAATAACCCATTTGTCCTTCAGACAACAACGCACGTCACTCATCAGGTACCACAATGTGAAGATCAACTTTGAACAAATTCATCTAAGTATAACGACAAGAACGAATTCAGATGAGCATAATGATACCAACGACGCACTTACCAGAGGCATCCGACGATGGGCCAACGCCCAAAGATGAATTACGTCGAACCATGCTTCGTTTCCGAACTGTTCCACAAACTAAAACAAGCTTCCTCTCAAAGCACCTTCATCAACTCATAGTTTACCGATAAGAAACGCAGCACGAGGAAAAGCGCCATCTGGCAGAATAATCATCTTCTAAACCCTTTTTACCACCCGACAACAACCACACTTTAGAACAATCATTCAACACGAACTATACACAATTATGTCACAGCAAATGAGAACGATTCAAAATGAGGAGAGAAGGTAACAAAGATCAAAATAAACTGGAGTAGGGGAGGTGGAGGTTCTCCTGTCTCGTGATTCAATGAAAAGAACTTGTTTACTTCCCATTTCACTCTGTGACAGGAAACAAGTCACAGCAAATGAGAAAGGGAAGGAAATATTTGATCCTCCTCCGTATACCTGTTCCGTGCTTCCCTTTTTACCACCCGACAACAACCACACTTTAGAACAATCATTCAACACGAACTATACACAATTATGCACATTTTTCTCTCTACCTAATTATTTAAGAATTACGAAATGCGACGATTCAAAATAAGGAACGTAAGTAAAAAAGACGAGATATTAGTGAAGATGACGATGATAATAAGATAGATAATGTGAAATCACAAAAGAAACACTGTCTGAGGGAATGACAAAGAAACAAATGTTTTGGTACTTACATATAGAAATGAGTACACACAAATTATGGAAAGTATCGAAAAAAGCACGTAAAAATTCTTTTTTTTCCTATCTATTTTGATTCGTAACAAATTTCACTTCGGCTTGATAATCTGGAAATAGCAGTCAAAAATAAATGCATCGAACATGAGCGAACAACGACCACACCTACTCTACTTCCTCCTCACCCCTCTTCCCCCCNCCCCCCCCCCCCCCCCACTCGACTATTTTGTACAGACATGAAAAGGCAACCAATCACGGGAAATTTTTAAAAAACAGTAGAAATGGCACTTGGCCGCTATTTTCAAACTCTTTCCCTTCTCCCCCTTCGGAAATAAGATTCCCTTCGTTGTTCCCTTGCCGTCAAACAAAGCCTAAGATTTACACTGTGCAGTGCTTGTAAAACAAACGTTCCCGCGGGTAATTCGAGACTCCTAAACCAATTTAACAACACAGGGATGAATAGTAAAATGATTCATCAACACGGTCCCTCTACTCGTCCGTCAGATGCGCCACCACCAAAACTTCGGTCTAAGACATGAGCACTTGTGCAAACTCTGCCTTGGAGACGCGACCGCACGCGAAAGCAATGCTCACATCATCTGGTAGTCTCGAATCGTAATACGCCACTGCTACGGCGTTAGAAAGCAAAGTCCGAATCATATGACTTTGCTTCCGCTGTGTGGATGTGGAAAACTTTGCTTTGCTTGGATGCTGAGTCGTTAAGGACATTTGAGTCATTGACGAATGCAATATGAGGAATCAGCGTCAAACCTGGACATTGGCAAGTTATAGAGTCACTCCGAGTAAATGCACCAAAGCAGTCGTGATAACACACAGAGTGCTATTGGCATATAAACATCAAAGAAAAAACAAATTATAGCCATCGAGGAAGAACACAGAAGAGCACAGCAACAGTGGTGCTCTTCACGCGATGCACATGGAATGAAGTGATGGATATTTTCTGCATGCAAGAAAGGATGTAGTGCTTGCATAAAGGTGCTATAAAGGCGCATCATGTACGACGGGCAGAGGAATGTTCCCAACAACGAACAAAATAGAACTGAAAAATGCCACAGCCCTCCACTTGCACCACCTAAACAACGACGTCAAAAGAAACAACGCACTACTAAATTGAACAAAGCAAATGGCCCTCTCGCAGTATGATGCTTTTCGTTGGACGGCACAGGTACATAAGAACTTATGCAATGCTATTAACTCGAGAAACGTCGGTTCATAAAGCGAAGCAACTAAGGGACATTCCACATCAGAGAACACGGCATCTTGTCTTTATGCCACTACGCTCTCTTAAAATTAACAGCCGTTATAGACTGGAATTACTGCGTGACGAGATGAGGATTGAGGAACTTGTTCATATAAGTGGCACCATGTCGCTGCCACTGTTGCCTTGTTATGATGGTGGCAACGTGAGGCTAATAGCCTAAAAACTAGCAACCCTTAGTGCATCGTTTCACACCTAACCACCCCAAACCCCTTGGCGTGCAACCTATTTGTGATGTTTCTTTGCTGTAGTTGGCGATACCGATTCTTCTGCACATTAAGATGCCACTTCATTGCGCAACAAAAAGAGAAAATTTCTCACCTTTTTAACGTCCCCTCGGATGATGATGCATTGAAAATGATGGGAATGACGAGACAGAGGAATGGAACTTTCACACAGAGTAAAATAAACGAAATATGCGAATATTTTCGTTGAATTTTCCGACTCTTTGTTAACCAAAATTTAACTTCAAATCGAACCTTTTCCCCTAGCTCACTTCAAATCGAACCTTTTCCCCTAGCTCTGGTCACTTGCGTGAAACTGCTGGCCTATCAGCAGATATTTGATACGCTTCGCTTCACTCACGCGGGAAACTTTGCGCGAAACGGAGTGTCAACCTTTGCTCTGCTTCGCAGCTCAACCCCCCCCCCCCCCCCCTCCCCCCACCCCTACACACGATCAATCCCTCTGGCAGATAAGGCGTTACAAGAACCTAATGATCACCTCCGATATCACTCTCAAAGGCTTTAACAGTCGCTACAGCCATTTCTGTGTGAATCACCTTTCCAAGCAAGACGCGAAGAGGGATGCATTCTTATTTCCCTCAGAAACGATCGGAAGGATGTGGGAGTGCGCATTTCCATATCTCGTTCTCTGCTGCGCACTTCGTTCGTTCCTTTCTCTTCATGTGTGAGCCACCAAATCCACTCGAATATTTGATAAACTTCTTTAATTGGCCCAAAAAAAGATTACTTTTAACGATCATATGAGGCTCATATGCAACATCGCTGACAGCAATCATGGGCCCAACGTTCCGCTCAAACAAGTGCCCCCATCCTTCGAAGTCTCAAATTACCCCACAAATTAAGGTTTGCAAATTTCGTGGCAAAGAAGTTGGCAGTAAATGTGAATCAACATTTCCCTCACCTCATTGGCTAGTCTCGTAATAACAAACAAATAACAGATCACCAGCAACGGCACTACAACAATGAACCGATAAATAAAAAACACCTTTGAATTCAAAATAAGCTTTCCCTACAATAGCACAATCCACACCATCCCCAGAAACCCTTCTAAATTAAACACTCGAAATCTTATTTCCGCAACTCTAAAACGCTACTGATGGCCAAAATATTTCGCCTTGTCAGCCTCCTTCTCGTACTAAAAACGTTTTGGGCATAACCCCTTGAGGGTTTATTCCAAGTTACACTGTAACCATCACAACGCTCCTCAGTCATTCACAATACGATATGCAATGTTACGGAGAGAATATCGAATACATTCCGTATAGGAAAAATAAAAATATAACAGCGCAAAATTGAGCTGAATATTTGTTCGTCAACATAACAAAAAATTTGAAACGATTTCCATGCGGGCTGAATGCGAATTAAAAATTGCGTTATTGAAATGGTTATCTCATTGCTGAGTTAACCGATCGAAGATAATACAATGGAGTAATAATCGAATAAAGAGGTGAAATTAATAGTGACTGCTAAACCCTTCGTCAAATCTATGGAGATGAAGTATTGCTTTGAGTATTTGGAGGATAAAATTCTCTATTTGCTGAAATTCTCGAAGATGAATAAATTTTTCGGGGAAAGTGTCAGCCCCTCGAGGAATCGCGGTGGCACCTTTCGATGAGGAACTTGCCCTTTGCTAAATGCTTAGCTGAATAAGCACGAATTATGATCGATCACCTTGATGCAAACACGAAAAATGCTCAGTTGTTACGAAGCAAACCTAATGGGTCACGTATTGATAACTGACAGAGACGCATAATTACAGTTTTCTCCGCAGTTAAAAAAAAGGAAATCTATTACGGCAGGTTGCTAAGCCTCCTCACAAAAAATACAACAAAGATTGAATGTTATGAAGTTTTTGATTCGTTTATTTTTCTGCTTTTATGCCTGAGCAGCATCCCCCCTTCCTTCATATCTTCCTCCTCTCCTCTTCCACTCTCCACTCCACACAACCAATCACCCTTTGCATTTCCTTAGGGTTGATTGGACGGCACAGAGTATCAAGAAAACATCAAACCGCCATTCATAGCTTGACAACACGTATCTGATGATACATCAAAATATCATATCAACTTCCTGACCGTCGTATTTCTGTGCGATTCCCTTACAATAGACGTCATTATTTATTTAACTACGAAGGAAACAATCAACAATTCGCAGACATTGGTTCCCATGTCGGTGGTTTTTCATTCTTTACGTCTATGTACACCAAAATTTAAAGTTCGTGTCCTCACTGCTCGAGTGACACTATCTATGTGTTGCTGCTTTTCTGTGATACCTCCCGGCACTGCCAACACATACTAAGCCACTTCTTAGATGACCTCAAGAGCAGCAAACATTATTATAGTGGACAGTATATTCAGTTAGTGTCGAAGAACGTCTAATAACACAACAACGAAATAATTCAAACCACATACCATCGATGGAGGAGGCACCTACAAACACGAAAGTCAATCCTTTCGCGCATTTTGAGATTTTCTGCAGAAGAATATTGGTAAATCAATGCATGATTAAAACAGCTGAGTATTTCTGGTCTGAAGTGGTCACTGAAATGGTGTCACATATGGAGGTGCTAATCCATTTGCGTCCCTAAAGAAGGCCATTCTCATCCATTACAACAAACTTGCGTTTAGCAATAATCTTGTTGAATGCTTCAACAGGAAGTGACGTTCCTATTGTTTACACCCTTCAAGGTGGATTTATCCCGCCCCAGCATTACTAAAAACCTCTTGCATAACGGCCTGAGTGCAATCTTGGATAACAGAAAATCGCTTTTATTTCTTAAGAACCTCCTGCCTTTGGAAACAAAGACTTTCACACGTCTTTTTTCCAATGGTCTCCTAGTTCCACAGTGACACCCGCACTCACATCATGTCTGTTCTAGGTACGTCTACTTGTTCTGCCTATCGCTATTCACATAAACCTGTCATCGCACCTTAGGAGGCTTCCCCCCATCCCCAATACCAGAAACGTCACTTATCTCTTGAATTCAAAAAGTCAACGACCCCATCTTTTGACCTGAACCGTTTCAGTGCCATGAATTTCCCGCATTAAACTCGGCTGCGGGAGGGAAGTAGAGAGGATGAGTGGCGCTTCACCGTGATTTATGGTAACGGTTCAAAATGCGTTCTTTATTTGAACTCAGTACGCTCTATAAAACGACTCGAAATTTCCACTTCTATGACAATAAGCCAACTTGGGATATGAGCATCTAACTTTGTGGATTGGCATGAAAAAGCTGACTGCCTTCAATTCAGACATTTGGGCCGAATAACACTCTCGATAAACCCAACCAAAACAGTTCCAATCAAAAAACCAAAAACTGCTGTCATTATCTATTTTGATGGCGTTCGGCGATCAAAAGTGATCAGCTTTATCCGTTTCGCAGTCTCCAATCAACGCAAAAAAGCCATTTATCGCGATCTTAGTTATCAGCCTTGACAGCACAAGACTTTCAAGGACCTCCAGATTGAGCACCTAAGTTGTGACCCAGCGATCTTAAGATGCATCAAAATCTTCGATTCATTTCGCCTGTCAAACATTAAGCAACGGATCCTGTAAGTGACTGCATCGACTTTCAGTAGTCTATGTGATGTCTGGGCAAGCAACCTGCTCGCTTAAGTCGTTCAACCCTAAAAACTGAATGCTGTAAAGAATGGAGACGAGATTTCAGAAGATATCTACACTACTTGAAAACATTTCCGCTTTGTTTTACCTTTATTTGTGTGCAACAATCTCTACGATCAAACATCTCGTAGTGCGCTATAAGTGTGCACAAGATTAGCAGCAAGGAAAAAGCAGGAATGCTGCGTAGGAGTCCAAATGCGGGAAAAGAAAGAAGAGGAGGGGAAAGAGTTTCTGAAGTTCCACAGAGGTATTCGAAAAAAGGTATACTAAGAATCACATTAAACAGAATATACATCGTGCGAAGTCCCAAGGTGATCACGCAGAGTACTCTGGTAATACTCAGCTTTCAGAGACCCTATCCGAAAGGGATCGGAGGTCCTATCTGTTGCAAATACGATCACCACATATTGCAAAGGCCTTAATTAGAGGGCTAGTACTATCATTCTTCATAAGACTATTGTTATGTTATCTGCAGTGATTGCGAAACTACCCTATGAAAACGTGCTTGACAATTCTTTCATTCGCCTTTTCTTAGAGTCAATGGTTTGATTCACAGATTGCAACTTTAAATCATTACTAGAAACGATATCAGCATATACTAGTGATTTTATCAGCATAAATGTCGATCGGATTTAAAGATATATTTGGAGAGTGAAGAGAATGTTTCTCGATGAGAATCTGCATTGCAACACTCAAGCACTTAGCAAAAGTGCACAAATTGCCTGAACTATTCGTTGAATTTTTTGGGTAATACTGATCTTAGATAAGACTGCTTGCGTCGATGCCCTCAAATGAACCCTTATTTTCTCTCATCGTCTTTGTTTCGAGATGATCCTTAGTCAACAAAGCGCCAAATCGATCCCCATATGGCACGCGGCAATATCACACCACAAGTTACCAGCAAAATTACGATCGCAGGCCTAACTGCAACACAAATAAATAATGGGAATTTACTAAAAATGAGACATTTTTTTAAGTTATCAATGGGAACAGAGTTCGGAGTACAGAGTGTCGACAACAAAATTTCAGCAAACTTTGGTTATTCTCAGGTAAGCAGGTTCGCACAGGTGGAAATTTAGCTACAATAATGCAAGGACCGTTAAATTTTGCGAATATTGGGTACATTAGGGTCGAATTTTCTGCAGCACCTTAACTGCCATCTACATCAAATTCGCTAACCCTGTACCTCTAGGTCTGAATTCATAAATATGAAGGTAAAGGGCTAGAATGGTACCGGAATGAGATGAATGCAGCGAATAATCCATGTCATTTATAGCATAACGCAAAACGTAATTTCTATACGAAAAAAAAAAACTGAGTTCCATTCTCGGTCATGTAGATTCTTATCCCCCATTAACATAAGAGTTGAACTGGACGCAGTCCACTTTCGATGATATGGGATGGGGGCTAAGGTTATCTTCACCATACGACACTCTCAAATTCAACCTATATACAAGTCGGAAAACAACTCGGCAACATTTCTCAGCTTAGCCCAACCACAAACAGCTAAAATATTTTCAAATAACTATTGAAGTTTCTGCACGAATCAACCTAACTGAAATTGTTGTTAAGCAACTTATATCACTCTACACATAAGTGCAGATATATAAAATCAGCAACCTGGCATACGTGCCATACCTTACCTCGTCATCAATAACTGCACATTTAGTCCAAGTACATTGTAAGTGAGCGTTGAAATCTCTTCGTGGCATGTAGTTTAACGATATGCGAATTACTCCACTTGCAAATAACACTGCATCAAAGTGTGCCTCTTTCTCCTTATTGCAGCACCAATGACACCATTGTTGGCTGACCCCGAAAACAGAAAGTGGATATTGGGGTGTGTTAAATTACGGGGAACAGGAGATGCTGCGATACATCATGCATGCTGACAGCGTTTTTTTGCATAGTCAAAGATCGATGATATGGGGCATAGTTAAATGTAAATGAAAGATATGAAGGAGGAGGGGTGAGAGCGGGACAAGGTGGAGATGGAATCCCTTCATATACAAAATAGTTGGACAAAGTTTTCACCAAATAAACAACCCCTTTCCAGACATCGAAAATGAAGCGAATAAGGTGTTAAAAAGGCAAACGAACTAAAAGATGAGAGATCAGCCGAGCAGGAATAAAGCAGATGAACACTCTCGACAAAGACGCAACGACACTATCGATGCAGCATCGAATTCGACTGAGGTCGGTTTTGAACGATAAACGCCCCTGAAAACAACACATTACAAACTGTTTGTTCATGCGGTCGGAAGTAGCAGCGCTCACAACTTTCTAAGAGCGATAAATTTCTTTTGTTTTGAAACACTCTATCGCCTTTCTTCTTCTATTCTCAATTACACCGATCTGTTAAGTTTCGCTGTATGATCAATGTGGTGGTTATCTGTTTCAAATCTACCTATTTATTTATTACTTATTTATTTGTCATAAATGTTACATTACTCTTCACGATCAAGTCTGATCAAACTTCACATCGTCAGTCACAGTAGTCTCTAGTCGAACGCGAATTCATCTCAAATCGTGTTCAGAGTCCACATCACTTCCTTGAGTAAACTATCCNCCCCCCCCCCCCCCCCCCCCCCCCCCACTCCTCTCTCTCCCAAGCGAAGTGCTGGATGCCGTCGAAATATTGAGCAAATGCTATCACCTCAGTGGCATTCTGCAATGTTGAAATTGGGCTCATATATACAGAAAACGATGAGCAACCGCATCAAGCTTCGAGAAGATGAAGCAGTTGGCGCATTCACAGTGAGTACGTTGATTCAAAAGAAAATCATGTTTTGAAGATGTATAAAAGAATGTTTTCGTTGAAATGAAGGGAACACCTCTGGAGTTCGCAACTCCTCTCAGAGATCAGAAACATCGTTCCTTCATTGAGTACACTCGAATACAGCCCTTAAAGGCTTTATCCTCTTGTGATCACGGTTGGATCCATCGCAGAAGTTAACTTCGAGAAGTGCGACGCGATGTGTATGCATTGCTGTTTTTGCATGCTCAGTGATTTATTGGCATATAGCGACTCTAAGAAGCTCTTCTCTTGAATATATTGGCTATCCACCGTGATCACCTTCGTGAATATACACCTCACAACCCAATTATATAGCGATCAGCGAGGGTGTCCCTTGAGATGAGCGCCATCCATTGCCGCTCAGGAGATGTTCACAACCGCAAATTTGGCGATCGTTAGCAGAACATCTCCGAATTTGAGACACCAAAATCTGTGGCTTTCAGACCTCTGCGATTTTGGCTGATGCTTTAGCAACATCCATCCATCCCCTTCGCCTTTAACCATTACCAACACAACAAAGAACAAATGAAATACATCATAATGATGGGTCAAATGTACTAAAAATCCTCCAACGATTTTTTGACTCCTTTCCAATTTTTGAGGTTAAAGGGTAAGTTTCATGATAGAGCGAGCCGTATTATTCGGTCAGCTAAGCTTGTTCGAATTTTACACTAAATTTATCGAACCCCAATAAATCGAAGTCTTCTTTACCTGGGGTCAGCAATAAATATTCGTGCATCAGATTTGAAAGATCAGGTGGAAAAAAAAATAGAAAACACCGACGGTCCATACCAAGGACAGTTGCGCCATGAAGTAGATACGTAATATGATGACAGAATTGTTGAAATTTCGACGAGGAGCTCCATTGCAACAAAAAAAAAAAAAACAGCGGAGCATAAAAGCGGAAAGGACCACAGGTCTCCAAGCTGTACTTCATCGTCCCCCACCAGATTGCTTCACCGCGCCAACTTCAAATGCCCACATCAAACACCACACAACAATTTGCACCTATAGCAGCGGAAAAGCGTGCTTATTTATTGAATGTTCCAACAGGTTCAGTGTTGCTGTGGTGACATATTGTAAGGCATCGATTAGGGATAGGTGTGAGGTGATGCGAGGCCAACATACAAGAATAGAGGACATAGTGCAAAAAACATTGTTGGCATCGCCCACTTGTTAGCGCATTATTCTTCATACTTTCAATTTGGAGACCATCGAAACATGTCTGCGTGTGTGTGTCTGTCTGCGTGTGTGTCTGTCTGCGTGTCTGTTGAGTAGGCAACTCTCGAGCTTGGTGTTACGAGATTTCATGAGCGTATTGTACATCAGAGTTTACCTCATCCCGGAGTATAGCGTCTTCTGTCACTTTCGAGTGGCTGAATTTCTGAAGGATTTACAGACTTTTCGTGAAAGATTGCATAAGCTGTGGCGTCACTTAAAATATTAATGCATTACGGTGTATATTTTATTATTTTCTTGCCAATTTATGGAACCGGTCGGTCAATTTTGTGATTGGCGGAAAAGTGCCGATCGTTTCGCATCCTCTCCCTCACTTCATCTGCCCTTCGTACTCAACAGACCACAGTTATTTGATATGTGTTGTTTGTTTGTTTTTGTTCAGTTTGTTTTAGTTATCCTACTGTTTAATTCTCGTTTGCCAGACCGTTGCAATAAAAAACTTCCAAGTCCTCGCATGGCATGTCTACCGTAAGGTTTGCAGCAGAGGACATCCAGAAGCACTGGTATCCCAACATTTCTGATTGGACTTATCTGGGAGGGGAGAGGGAACTGTCGAAATAAAAATGGATATTTGAATATAAACTACGTAAGTTCAAATGCAGACGACACATCAGACACCCTTCTCTCAACAAAAACTTTGAACTAATGTATAGCCACATGCTCGATCGATGATTTCAGTGGATAAGCCGGATGTGTGTGTTTTTCTTCTCGAATTCGCGTATTACTCACTTTCTCATATACAGCTTCATTTCTNGGGGGGGAGGGAACTGTCGAAATAAAAATGGATATTTGAATATAAACTACGTAAGTTCAAATGCAGACGACACATCAGACACCCTTCTCTCAACAAAAACTTTGAACTAATGTATAGCCACATGCTCGATCGATGATTTCAGTGGATAAGCCGGATGTGTGTGTTTTTCTTCTCGAATTCGCGTATTACTCACTTTCTCATATACAGCTTCATTTCTCGAGTTCACCATTGTTGCGAATTCAAAGGTGTTTTAAGTATGAAGCGGGACATCCGCACCACTGAAGTCATTAAGTGATCGTCGAAACACTCTCGTTGTTGAAATCTTGCTTCGTATCACTAGCCAAGCAATATTAGGATCTGATGGTACCACCGCAAAGTTTTCCCTTCCCAAAAGAAGTGCAGTAAATTGACTGTTCAAGAACAGTGCTTCTCGGATTACTCTCTCAATCATCGGCAAACCTCAAAGGTGCTTGACTGACCAGAAACTTTGCATTTCGAAATTTATTCAAATTATTGCTGTGTTGAACCACTCATGTATAGAGTTAATGCGCGGTGTTCTGAAGAGGTAAAGCTCTTCCAGAGATCTACAAATGACGTTGACCTGATCCGAAAGGAGCAACTTCCAAACGTCTAAGGGCCTCTAATTTAGCACTTGTTAAAATCCATAACGTTGAGGCTTCTAGCAAGTGCCAGGACTTTCCAACCTCCTAGAATCGGAAAGTGACGTTTCCTGAACATGTTTCCATTTGAAGGGGTTGAACTGATCACATTTGCTTTTAGGACAATCTAGAGAGTTGCGATCTTTTTAAGTTGTGGTAGCTGTAAATAAATGCCTAATTACGTTCTTAGCTGCTTTTATGAGAGGGTTATTTTTAGGTAATCTTTGCCGATGTTTATTCAACGTTTGTTGCCGTTGGCCACAGTTGCATGTCGTCGGAACAGTATAGGCATTATGCGATTGGGTTGGTTCAGTGAATTGTTTTCGTATTATCGCAGAGAACGTTCAATATCGAATTGTGAAATTTTATGGTAATAAAGGCTCTCCTCTTGCACTCCGTGGATGATTATAAACACCTGCAGGATCAGACTGATGAATTGTTTTGAGCACACTTCTTGACGCGGGGGAAGTAGAAAGGTGTGGCTAAGGCTTAATCGAGACGAGCACCTCATCTCTTTGGCTTGGCTGCGCTTTTGCATTTGGCTGTGTGGGGAAATCCTTGTCACCATCCGGTTTTAAGGATCTCTCCATTCAGGTGCTGCACTATTGTCGTCGATTGTTTCGTAACATTGAAAAGATCTTGAACTGTTAGCGTTGCAGAGCAATCATCTGAATAACGTTGAAAGAACCGAGCATAATATTTAACACCCCCTCCTGTGTAGCCATATAATGTGCAGCATCGGTGACATTTTCTATTAGCTTATTCGTGTAAGGCCGAATGGGATCTGTCAAGAGTGCTAGCAAAAAGGATTTCACCTCTTCTCACATGTATGCAACCTCCATTCTTTACTAATATTACAGTCATTAAAATCATTCTGAAACACCTCACCTCGTACCTCAATTGCATAACACTATATACCTTTTAGGTTTTAGTAGCTGCGCATCGACATCACTCATATCGGAGGCTGAATATGAAAAGAAGGCGAATGAATCTTTGGAGAGTCTCAGTGAATATCTAGATACATTCCCTGAATGGCTTCCATGCGATGATGATTTTGATGTGAACTACTCAATGGGTGTTATCACCGCAAAGGTGGGCCATGATAAGGGAACCTATGTGATCAACAAGCAGACTCCCAACCGACAAATTTGGTTGTCTTCACCGGTCTCGGGGCCTAAAAGGTAAGATATTGCGCATTTTCTGGTGTTATTTCGGTCGAAAGAATTTTCAGATCAAGTTGTTGCCTTTGGGATGTCGAAAGAAGTCCGCTAAGTTCCGAAAAGTTAATGGAGTAATTTGCTTCCTAAATACATTTTTCTCACCAATTACGCTGTCATAATTGGGAGAGAGAGTTTAAAATTACAATGAATAGTATAAAAATGTTTTACAATGAAGCTGAAAGGTTGAACTTTTCGCTGTATACGTTCCTAATTCCT
Source organism: Toxascaris leonina (assembly GCA_022844705.1). NCBI lineage: Eukaryota > Metazoa > Nematoda > Chromadorea > Rhabditida > Ascarididae > Toxascaris > Toxascaris leonina. The sequence goes on along the minus strand of JAARMF010000324.1, from coordinate 24,061 downwards.
TCTGTATGAATAGAGGGAGAGGGGGGGGGGGGGGAGGATTTTATTCGTCTTACCTTGGCGATGCGTTCAATTTCCAGTGCTCCCAAATGTCAAAATTGTAGAATAAATGTTCTTTGAGAATCAGTATTTACCTGTTTGACGCTATAAATTGCTGTTAGGGGGTTAATATTATTGGATATTTTCTTCACGGGTTATTATCGTATGGTTGTGAAGAGATCACTATCAAATATGGAGCAGTGCTTCTTAGTTGTTCGCTGAGATCCGCTTGCTGATGGATTCTTTTGGGGAACTCTCTGATATGAGCATCACTGACAATGAATTTTACATATAATCATTGTTGAAGTCATAAAAACTCGGCGCAATCATTCGTTTCGGTTGTTTATTGCGTTTCTATCTACCTTTACGTATTTGATCCTTCAATGCCGTTTTGAGATAACAAAAATTGAAACCATTTTTGTTGATGACATTATTTTTAGATATGATTTAATCGACAATAAATGGATCTACTCACACGATGGTGTATCCCTCGATTCCCTCTTGAATGACGAATTCAGGAAACTGTTTGGATCGGATAAGATTGATTTCACTAAACATCTATGAACGCCGTATCGTCGGCAATGGCTATGAGTATATCGCTGGGTCATCAGTGTTCGGTATGTTAGTTTTCTAGATTTCATTCGTGTTTTTCAGATGTTCGTGAAGTTCGAGTTTGTGCCGTTGAGGGGATTTGGGTTGAACGGGGTTGTGGCAAAGTTTATTTCTGTATCCCCATCATCGCTGTCCCTTTCTTGGCTTACCGTACCTAGCTGCACGATTCCATCCTATTTCCGCCACTTCTGAAATAACTTCGGAGATAAGAGATTCGACAAAGAAGAAATTGTCAGAGGAGAACCGATTAATGTTGTAGCACACTAAGAAAAGCCGTTGTATTGGCAGTGCGAATCATTGCTAACACATCCTTATTGCTATTATAATATGTGAGCGGGCATAAAGTGTTGCTGCTGGAACGGTATCCTTCTCAATGTTTTGGTTAAATGAGCATTCATGTAAAGAGCATCGCCGAAACGTTCTTCAGAAATTGAGGAAGTACATTTACGATTTACAAGAAATCACTGAATATTTTCGAGGAGCTGCTACGAAATATGAAGGGCCATGAGACAACATAGCAGCACGATGTTGTGTTCGTTGATTGAGTGACACCGTAATGAGTGAGAAAATATATTTACATATGCAATGTATCGAAACGCCTTTCCGTATTGTCGCACCACTTTCAGACGAGTAAATATGTAAAGCCTCGATGACGAATTTGTTGGCGTTAATGCAATATCCCTCTCGTAACTTTTTGTTATCCCTATTGAATAACGTCAATTGTTTCACCAATTTCTGCCGTTTTCTTCTTATGAAAAATGTATCGAACGAGTGCTTTCCTTTGTTGGATCGTTAAATAACTGTGGAAACGTTTACATTTAATCTGCAACGATTAACCGATGAATATTATCTAATACCTTCTTGTATTAACCTGGAAATTATGATATTTCGTTTTTTTATTGACGATTTTTGAATTAGGATTCACTAAACGGCGGTATGATTCGAACTTCCAATGTTTACCTTGATTGGTAAGGTCAGGGAACTATTGCTTCACGGTTTCTTTCACCTCCCCAACCATCTGATCCAACTATCGATGAGGTTTCGATTCGGAATGAACGTTTAGTCTATAATATCTTATTGCTACAAGTGAGGCGGCATCTTCTGCCCTCTGTACGCCTCTTCAGTTTTTTTTTTTTTTTTTTTTTTTTGCTTCATTGTGCACAGTCATCCAACATAGATTCATTGTTGTTTAGGTAAAAGCTGTTCATAAATTTGGCTTTCTATATGCTTTACCGCCATTCCTTTCCATTTCTTATGTTCTTTCTCACTTATATATTTGTCATGCAAATATAATTAAAACGATAATGGTTGTTTTTGCGATGGTTTGCGGGTATGGTACCACAATCATTCTTGTGGAGTCTGCTAGGTTCAGTTCGCGAAGGAGAGGGATGAATCCGTTGGCATTCTAAAGGTAAAAGTCCTATCTTCCACGGAGAAATGAAATTGAAAACAAATCAAATTTAAGGTCTTCATACGGACCACAGGGCTATATTGCAAATAGATGTTATTTTCGAAAAGACTTTTACAAACTCCTCTCTCCAAAGAGGGGGACGGGGACTCTATTCGAAACTTTACGCTGCAAGGTTATTAAACCTTGCGCCTATAGAGATTCGGATTGGCGACGTTTCGGGTCAGAATCGGGTCAGAATCTTATAACAAGGAGGACGTATAAATTTTTATGCAGATTTATTTGTGGCTGAGCTTATACTGTCATCCAAATCTATAGAGTCAGTGGCTCATTAATTCACGGTGCTGAATATTGTTGTATAAATGGTCGAGATGCTTCTTTGTCTTTGCACTGTTAAGTTTATCGATTGAAGTATGCCTCAATGATGCTATTTTTTATTGTTCGATCGCCTAAACAATTCATGATGAAATACCTTTGCCCAACATCTGATGGTTCATTCATTGGCTAAGTAAAGCACTCGAAGCGCATCCTGCGGTTTGACTAAAACAAGGCGAGAGTTTACTTGTTGGACACCAAACAGTTCACACAGTTCTTTCCTCTTAGGCTGCATAAATATTACGAGTTTCACTCATTTTAAGGAGGAGAAGGGGTGGGAAGGGAATTTATTTCGGACTTTTCGTTCGCTCCGTTAGTTTTCATTGATGTTCGTTTTATTTCGGACTTTCTAATAAAGAATATATATCGCTTCTTCTGATAGCGTGCCGTGGTTGGCGATCATCGCTTTATACTTCACTCTGTCTTCATAATATTCGTTCAGAAACAGAATAGAACACTTAATTTCTAAGTTCTGAGTGAAGTATATGAAGAATAGGTGTTCGGAGGCTCGGAACAGGTGATCGGAAGGAGGCTGAAGCTGAAAATGAGTTTATGAACGAAAGTAGGTTCAAGGTGAAGAGCGCGGTGATATTAGTACGATGGTGTTGATGAGGAAGAGAGGTTCTGTGATGGTTACTATGTGTTGCGCAGAAAGTTGCTTGCATTTTCGAATGGTTCAAGCTATGAGATGAGTTGTGGTGGAGTCCGTTTCCTTATTTATCGGCCCAATCGTCCATAATTTATTCTTGAATGTGAATGAGTGTTGATTCCCAGTTATTCCCGGTTAGAGTTTCCACTCTAATACGAGCCCAAGTTCAAGCATTAATTCCCTATGCTAAATACAACAGAGCACAATTGCCTTGCATTTTCTTCCGTATGTGCTCATAAGCGTCAAACCTCATCAGCCGAGAATATAGTGTTTCCAATTCCAAAATTAGATGGAGTAATAGCACGGGTCCGAAGTGCTCATAATGTGTGATTTTAAACGCTTTTCCTGTCAACCTAATGCCATTCATCAAATATGGTTCGCCCAGGAAGGAGGGGAGGGGCTATGTTATCCATCCAACGTCTGGGGAAGGGCGATTTTTGATCGCGGAATAGTCATCACGATGGCACAATTGAGGTGCAAACACGAGAATTATTCTCTCGTTTACTCTGGAGGGCTGCGATCTGATGCGAAAGAGTGTTGTTGCGAGTTTGAATGACCGTACATTGAATCTAACCCTAATGGTCTATAAAAATTTCATGTTATTTCTCTTGCAAGATGGTAAAATCGCGATCGGTATTGGCGAGCTGTGTGTTTTTGACATCACGTCGTGGGTTGGCATCGGCGACGGTCATTCGGCCACAAAGTTCAATCACGACAAACGTAATGAATGCTTGGGTGACTTCCGAATTCGGTGCTCCAATGTTGAAGAGCACGATGGCTATCCCTGAAGTGAGCAGGACCGAAGAAATGCTCCTCAAAGTCAAAGTAAGCGTCGCTGCTGTATTTCCATTTTTAAAGTTTTATGTACGAAATGAGACCGGCTGGTTGTACGTGGCTGAAAGCTATGTGTGACTGCTGTGCTTCGCCTACCAATCTTCACAGGTCTGAAGTGGTGATCGCAGTAGAACCGGCAGGGTGGTTATTATTTGCTGGAGAGGGGGATGCGAATGACGTGTTGTTTTTCTTTTTTAATCTCATATTTGAATCTGACTTTAAGGGTGAGAATGATTCAGTGATAAGTAATGGTTTGATTGAAAAGGAGTGCAGAGGGAGAGGGAGAACAGATCCGGAGGAGCTGAGTTCGCTCGATTTGTGCATTTTCTTTGGGGATAAAGGATCCCTTCTGTCGTAAGAGAGGCGACTCAATGCATGGAAAGATTGAGAGTGTGGTGATAGCATACGAGAAGGATGTCAACTTTATATGTATTGGATGTGTTATAAACATCTTTGTTGCATAAAACAAATAGTGCAGCAGTCATGGATGTTAACTCGAGAGGGAAGAACGAGGAATCTTCAATGTTCGTTCCTTTTACCGTATATGAGGTTCATTTCCAAATGAGTGCAGGCTGGGGAGTGTTGAGTGGTGCACTCGGGGAACGGATATAATTTGTTTGCACAGTTTTGCTTTTCATTCATTTGTTTATTTATTCACCAAATTGTTTCCAAATGCGATTTAAGGCAGCCAGTGTGAATCCCATCGATACTGTAATGCGAAATGGTTACGGTAGAACAATTATGTCACTATGCAAACAAATCGAAAACAAATCATTATCACCACAGTCAATGCTTCCGTTCGTTGGTGGACGTGATTGTAGCGCAGTGGTGGAATATGTTGGTCAAGGAGTTAGCAAATTTAAAAGAGGCGATGAGGTGAGTTTGTTTACCGATGATTATCATTCCGAAGCACTGAAAGTGAGTTGTGTGTAACATCAGACGTTAAGCAAAAGCGTTCTGTTTTGATAATGCCAATTCCGCTCTCATTGCTGACATTATACCAATGAGGGTCTGGTCCTCGTTGTAAATGCCATTTTATACATAAGTGGTCTTTGGGATTTCAGTGAATGCAGGAGTAGCAGTGCCTTATTAAATGCCTTCTTAATTACGATGGTGGTACGCTTATCAGGTTGCAATCTAGAGTCACTTGTGGAACTTTTTTGATGTGTTAAAAATGTAGTGCAAGTGGGAAGCTGCTATAAAAGATGCAAGGATGTGGGAAAAAGAGCATCTTGCGAATGATGCGGGCATGCGCCTTTGTCGAGACTATCGAGAGCATGCTCAAATACAGTTCGCTGCTTGTCATCGCTTGATTCGCTGATGCAAAGAATTACGTCATCGGCATGCAATCGACCCTTAATATTAGGTAGTGAACAGTCCAGCTAATCATTCATGCACAGCAGAATCGGAAACACTCCGAGAACATCGCAGCAAGAGACACCACAACGAGTTTCGAGTTCATTTGAGAATCTACTGCCAACCTTTACTCTGAATGCTGTTCTGCTCAAAAATAGCTCGGTTAATCATAATAATTTTCCGCAAAAGCCGTAGGTGTGAATTTTCTTTTTAATGAGAGGATGGGAATCTAGCAAAAGCTTTGTCAAAATTAAGAACCGTCGCTTTTCTTATGAGCCTTAATAGCGTTTGTTGGTGTTGAGGGTTGACCGGTAATAGTGCACAGATCTTTGTTAATCTCTTTGCTAATAAATGTATATATGCCCTCACATAAGACATTATTTGCTTGAGGTGATGGCAGTGATTGGTCCAACTTATGCGGGTTCGCATGCTGAATACGTTCTAGCTAAAGAGTGGTGGTGTGCGCCGAAACCAAACAACATCTCACATGTCGAGGCTGCCGCTCTTCCATATGTATCGTGCACTGCATGGGCCGCACTTGTTTCAGTAAGTTTTATTCACAAGAAAATCATCAAAAATGGAATAAGCTATGCTCTTATCTTTATCAGCTTAATGCATAAGACGATTTGATTGACAACCGCCGATGTGAATGGGTTTTTTGAGGTGCAGAGATCGTTAGCTGAAGTGGGGTTGCATCTCAATGAATAACTTCATTAGCTGAAGTGGGGTTGCATCTCAATGAATAACTGCAGCTGAGTAAAACGAATTGTTTTTCTCTGTCAGTTATGCCGACATTNTCTGTCAGTTTTGCCGACATTAATGTTTATTGCAGTGGGAATTAAAGGAGACGAGTTGACTCTGTAGCATCTCCGCATGCTACGGAACAGATGTGCTGATATGCAAAAATTTTAGTGAACATTGCTGCGGAATGTTGATAAACGTGGTGGTGTGGTTTTGATTGGGTCTGCTGTGATATAGAAAAGGTTTCTGCAGAAAGAAGAGCGTTGTTGTTTCTGATCGCTGCATCGAGTTTGTGCATAACGTATACACAGTGTTTGTGCATAATACGTTCTTGTTAATTGTTTTCCTGTGGGCAGAAGGCAGCATCGACACTTATTCAAAAAGACGCACCATACAATCTAAGTATGGAGTCGAACGAGATTGGAAAATTCGTGGAAGCTGAGTGTAAACAACAGCCCAGATATGACATCGTAGGGCAGCTAGAAACAAAACTCAGCCACGGCCAACGTTTGCAAATTCAACAACAAGAAGCAACACCAGTCATATATTAACGCCAGCACAAATATAGCCGATTCTGATAACTAAATGTGTTTTCCAGGTGGCAAGGATAAATGCAGAAAACGCATACAGTCAACATGTTCTTATTCATGGTGGTGCAGGTGGCGTTGGAACTGCAGCAATTCAACTGCTGAAAGCGTGGAATGTTGGTAAGGTGGTGGCCACATGCTCTGCAGATAGGTTGCTTCCTTTCGTTATATTTGTTTGCATAATAACATTTCCATTTTGAAAGCCGAAAGGAAGGATTTGTACAAATATGAAAAGAAACAACGAGGGATGTAATTTTGATTTAAAGTTCCGATCGTGGTGGCAGCAAAATTTTCGGCGTACGAAATAAGGTTGTTGAGGGACTTTTTAGGTTTCTTTCGCTAGCCGTGCCCAGAATTCGGATGAGGAGAGAGGAATTATTCGCTCATTGGGCTTTTTTGAATAAAAATAATGAGAAAGGACCAATTACGTTGATTCTTTCACAGCTGGAAAGAACGCTGTGAACGCTTGAGAAGCATGTATTTCTCAGTGTAGTATGAACTTCACGTTTGAGCTTGTATAAGCGATCGGTTTACTTTGCAGCTTCAAGTTGGTATCGTCTTTGGGTGCAAAGCCGATTGATTACCGCAGTGAAACGGTGAAAGATGAGCTGAAAAGCGAAGGACCATTCGACGTCGTTCTGGATTGTGTGGATTCTGAGCTAGCAAGATGGAGTGACAACGTGATGGGCATATGGCGTAACAGTGTTCACGTCACTGTCGTGAGTCCGACGTTGAGGGAAACTGACAGGTGAGGAGGAAATGCTGAAAGGTATAGAGGAGGTGAATTAGAAAGAGGTGAGCGGGATTTATTCGGATTAGTACACAATAAGCTGACGTTGATCACTAGTCGTTATTCCCTGTATTTTCTGCATTTTTGTAAGTTATTGAAATCAGTTTTCTTCGACTGTTGGAAAAACGTTTCCGGCTTGCATGCATGAACGCATGCTAGTGGGCACCTACATTCATATGTCCGTTGTGATGTGTTTGAACGCGTCGATTTTTGCTCGCGTTTTTGTTCGACGTTTGCGTGTATGTGTATGTGCAGTTTTTTGTATGTATGAGGAAATATGTGTGCTTAGTGTGCGTGTGCGTGTGTGGTGTGTGGGCATCAGCATTTTATTTCCTGCAGGTTCAAGAGAGGAATAGCTATGTTTGGATTCATCTCTATCCGAAATAGTGCCCTTATTGATATGAATTCTATGCTAACCTAAATCTCCTGGCGGAAGTGGTCTGAAATCTTTCTAATAAAAAGGGAGACCTTTAAGTTGGGGCTACAGAAAGGATTCCTTGGAACGTCGTACGCCTTTCTTCGAGTGCTATTAACTTCTCTAAATTACTTCGTGATTGCATCTCATTCTATTGACATACCTCAAAAATGTAGAGGTTGGGCTCTGATATTATTTGATATATTGTTGACAAAAAAATTCAAGCTCATTGAAACATATTAAGGAGTACGCGATTGGTTTTGACATATGCGAGAGGCCTTTCAGCAGTTTCACAATAGTATTCCATTTCTGTTGGTGATATTGTGGCTCGTTGCCTAAAATGGAAAGTATATCTGTCGTTTGGTGAGCTGTTCAAGGTACGAAATAAGTCCTTTATGATTCCTGACTAAGCCATTTTCATTACTCTGAATTAGATGCGGAAATGGTGACAACATTAAACCTCTTTTCACATGAGTTTCTGACAAGCTGTCTGTGGAATGTCATAAAAATTTTCAAGTCCGTCATCGATCTCTTGTCGAACGGTAAACGCAGTATTTCTGCATTCAGTGAGCGCTTGGAAAAACGTGAGGGTAGCGCTCTTGCGAGGGGGGGGGGGGGGGGGGGNGGGGGGGGGGGGGGGGGGGGGGGGGGGGGGGGGGGGGGGGGGGGGGGGGGGGGGGGGGGGGGGGGGGGGGGGGGGGGGGGGGGGGGGGGGGGAGGAGTGTCATCAGGCGTGAGTTTGTATTCGAGACTGATGACCATGTGCTTTATCGCTGCCATCATTGATGCAGATTCAATTGAGAAAGTGCTATAATGACGGACGGATGAGGTTATTGGATGTGTGCAATAAAAGGGAGCTGTCACTATGACAAACAGTTATATAGCGCATGATATCAGTTATACGCCCCATCGTTACGGCTTTTTTCTATGATTCCTTCGTATGCGAATAAAAAAGCGCAACAACTTCATCTATGTTCTAGGAGAATGTATTGAAAAATAATAAATATAAACATAAAAACATGTATCCAACGGTAGCGATGATCTGAGACGTATACTCCAAAGTGAGCACAAAACATTGCTGGTAGTGTTTTGCTTAGGTACATAATGGATAAATGAAGAAATTGTCAAAAGCAAATCTTTCCTTTGTTGAGGTGAACCACTGAAACATGAGGTTTCATCGGACAAAGGGCTTGTTCGTTCTCTTCGAGAAACTTGAATTCTTGATTTTTCTTTGGCATTCGTTTCGACCATGTGGCCCGGTTTTCCCTTCCACTGTATGCGGGCTGATTCATTCTCGATCCCATTATCGGTCGATTATCCCTTCCACAATTCTGGTTCACGAAATTTGCGCAGAAATGTTGCATTGTCTTAGTTCCTTATATTTCGCGAATCTCGCAGATAGCATTATGACACTAATGACCTCAGTTCCAATTATGATAAAAGCGAAATAAGCATGTTTAGCGAGGAAGGCGGGAAGAAAGAAACTAGAATCGCATTGGAGAGAAATTTCATCGATGCTGTGCACTGTGGAAGTTGACACCCAGTTTATTAATGTCCAATTTCAAAGTATTTTGAAGTGTTGATTGATTCCACCCAAAAAAATTTTGAAAAGATTTCAGTTGTTTGTCATTTCAGTTATGGGATTCCTTTTGGACTTGCATCAACAGCGATGAAATATTTCACAAGATCGGCTGATGTATGATGTTTTCTATAAGTCTTTCGTGTTTTTTCTTTGTTCGCTCACATTTCTGATTCTTCAAAGGAAGCAATCCGTTCGATTCGCATATTATTTCCGTTGTCTGCCGCATCTGTTTATTACAGAATTACTTTCTTGTTTCATCCCTGCAGGTGTGCCTTTTTTATTTGGGAGGAGTGAATAAATGGGAAATGAATAACACAAGAGAATTATTTGTTTTCGTTAGAAAGCAACTTGCTTTGTTTTTTATGAATGATGCAAGGGAATGTAAATGATTGGTTTTTATTAAGGCTCACTCTGAACTCTTTTGCATCCGGCTGCCTCCGCCCTTTTTCTTCGAGAAAGATGCTACAGGAAATCCCTCAAGGAACCTCTCCAATTTCTTACTGAGAAATTATTTATTTCAGGTTTCTGTCAATCGTTGCGCTCCATCGGAGTCATGATAAAATGCCTGATAATTAATTTATTCCAAACGCCTTCTTTTTTCATTTGCGTCTGTGAAGTATCGACATCTGAACCACCCTCCATTCTCTCATGCCTTCTCTTCCCCTTCGATCCCACTCTCACCAAATAAGACTCTCTCCGCTTCGTTGTGCACATTCACAAGTTCGGTACATTTAAGCTGAAGCTAGTAACTGTACTTAAGATAGAATTATAAAATGCGTCATCCTTCAGCCCGCATGGAATGGACGATGGTTTGCATATGCGTATTTTGCACCGAGTGAAGAGTGTCTCAATATTGTCTCCAAACTGTTGGAAAATGGAAAGGTCTGTTGTTAGATGATATTTTTTTGTTGTATTGAGGTCAAATTAAGGTGAGGACTTTTAGATGCTGAAAGATGCTGATGGATTGCATCTGAGTTTTGAACGTTTTTGTTTTGAAGTCCCATTTGTGTTTTTTAAGAAAAGTGGAACCATAATTTATCCTAGAGTCTGCAGGCGAAGGAATGCGGTAATTCAGTGTAGGTATCGCCAGTCAGGTCCTCAAATAAACGTTATTGCCCGCTAACTTTAATGTTTGTCTAATCGGTTTCAGATGAAAGCCATAATTGAGCAGAGGTATGGTTTCGACGAATTGCCAGCTGCCTACGAGAAAGTTGCACAACGACATGGCAGAGGGAAAACTGTTATCGACTTTGATAAGCATTAGGTTTCTATATTATATAATCTTGAATGTAATCTCAAATGAAAGCGCATCATCTTCACAGAGATTATAGGGACTAAAAAACCAAAAGTTTTATTGCTAGATCTAGCGAGATCGTTTAAGTCTCACTGATTTTCGATTCGTCTGGGAAAAGGGTAAATAGTGTTTCCTCGGTGCGCTAATCGAATTTTTGCATGTTATATCTGATGATGAGAAATGATCACATCATTTGAGCGGAAGTTACTGCAAATTCAGTGTCATCCTATTAGCCGTCGTAAGCATCTCGATGTTTGATAGTTCATTGATTGCATTTCCTCGTTTGAAGTTTGTTTTGCTCGTTAATTTCGGTGTTTCCACTTAATGCTTAGCGAAGATTTTTTTCTAATTTGTAGGTGATGGTAATCGTTGTAATGCTCGCTTTAGTGATTTTTTTTTGACGGCAGGATGAAGAATATACAGCAATTTTGGTTTGTTACCCTCAAGGATGCGTTGGGTAAAGATTTGTGGAAAGGTAATTGCACCTGTGTAGATGTGCCTATTTTAGATGTCGACATACAAGCAATAAAGTTTTATAAGGTTTACTTCTTTGATACATTTATAGTACAAAAATGTTTGAGCTGAGTAATCACTCGGACTCTTCATCAGGCTGCTCGGATACAGCGATGCCATTTTGCTTAATCACATCCCGCAACTCTTTGATCTTCGAGTTCTTTTGCTTCAATATATGGTTCATCGTTTTGAAGGCATTCGTATTGGCGAATTTTTTCTCCAATTCGCTTTCTTTCAGTGTGAGCTGAAGCGGAAATGAAGGAGATGTAAGATACGATGACTGAAGAACTGTCTGGCTTGTTGTTTGTAGCAAGTGGAGAAATTGTTATGCACAAATGAGTGGTTTCTTTTATTTCTGGCATTTTCAATTTTATTCACAATTATTGAGGGTGTCGATTTTTAGAAAAGATTTACAAAAATTTCAACGGAAAATGATTACGATCTTTAACACAATGAATCAACCAGGAAGATTATTTAAAAAGGAGCTGATGAATGAAATAACCGCACTAGTAAGGTAAACTGCTTGTCGATTGATGGGTTTCTGAGTGATAAGTCGCTAAATATTTTTGTGCTATCAACACCTACTAGCTGCATCAACACGATGCAGACATTGAAAATCTTATGCAGCAAATGTCAACGGTGGGAGGGGAATGCATTTAATGGATCGGATTGATCAATAATGATGATGAATTTATGGCAAGCAGCTGCACAGAATTGATCTCTAATTGTGCATTGCTCATAGAAGATGTTGCTGCAAATAGTTTCTTGTGAGGACACGTTGTCAAGGTGGATATCGACATAAACGCACAAAATATTCGCATAGGTGAGGGAAATTTTTGGGAATCTCTAAAGAACAATTGGTTCTGATGAATCCGCATATTTTTATTTTGCATTCTGGATTATTTCTGCTATGAGCTTCGTCGCTTGTTTATGATGTTAGTAGTTGGTATGGTTTTGGGAACGTTTCCAGTAGTCTATAGAGATTCGACAGCCCAAATGTGAGAGTTTGCCCTTTTTTGAGACATACCTGCTGTTACTAGTCAACGGTGCAAATGTATCTAATGGCTAATATTCCATCTACTCAGCTATTGCTATTCATCCGTAAAGAGACTAATATTCTTTCAGCGGTAAAGCCGACATAGGTGAACAGTGAGTCATTTATTCGTAAACGATGAGAAACTAACACCGTTTATGATCAATTTCAAATGCGAAATCCTATCTGAATTTCAATAACACCTTGCAGTGGTCACATTTCCCAAATATAGAGAATTGCGCGCACCGTATGACCTTCAGTAGAGGGTCGTTTATTAGACGGTTATACGGTGTATGTATACACAACATTTTTCGCTGAATATTTCTTTCTAACCTTTATAATCCTATCGAATTCCTTTATACATTTATACCTTTGAAGTGATAGTTTCATAGGGCGAGTACCTGTTCTTTAGTCTGTAGTAAGCGTTGTTCGACATTTTCGAGTTCGTTCATTAGCTGTTGCTCCCGAACTCGGTCCACCTCACTTTTGCGCCTCAAATCGGCCATCTCCCTTTCGCGAATGCTTAATTCCTCAAGCATTCGAGCCTTCTCTTCTGAAATTATTGACCATTGGCATTCTGATCTCTGCGTTGTTAGTCGATGTGCTCGACGTTTGTGCCCTCAATCTCTTCGAAGTACATGTTTTGTACTATCTGCATCTCTCATCACTGTACTTAGCCGAAATATTCTGCAATATTTGTTATCCCACCGATTCGTTCGTTTCTCAAGGCAGTAAACATGTTGACTTAGAGAATGCTTCAATTGACTTCATCATGATCCATATTGAAATGACTGCGATGCCCAATTCTGAATTGTTCCGAGACTCAACAAGTATGTTGCAGCGCTGCTATAATAACGCAAAATGGTTTCCATCGTTCATGAGATAAATTTTTGAATGAAAGGTCATCCATCATATTGTCTTTTTTTATTAAGAAAACAAAAATAAAAACATCTAATGGCGTTACGTCATTAAAATTTAGTCAACATTTTATACTCAACGAGAAGCTATCGAAGTATACGAAAGAGTTCACATTGCAAAGGATATGCCAGATTTGCCACACTTTAATGCATACGAGACGTTTTTCCTACAACCTTATATTGGTGGCATATGGCTGGCTACAAGTCAAGGAATGTTTCCTGAATGCACCTGATTCGCGACGCTCGGCTCTTTCTTCGACAGTACCCTCGAGAGCAGCAAGCTGCCTAAGAATGGTGGCTGTCTTGACGGTTTTCTTTTCGAAGTGCTCCTTTTCGAATATTTGCACCGCATCTAAGAGCTCACGATCTTCGAGTTCAGATAGATTCGTGAACAGGTGTACGTTGAATTTTTCGGCCTGCAAAACAGCTTTCCCAAACGATACACTAAAACGAGCCATTTTTGATAAGCTTGCATTAAGCGAACGAAGTGGATGTCCGAGTTCGCTTCAGGAAATGGTAAAGGATAAATCGACGTTGCAACCATTGTCAACGACGGCTAATAAACCGTATAACGTTGTTCAATCTGCACTTGCTTGAACTTTCGGCAATGCATAAGTGTGCAAGAGTATACATGAGTAAATGTGGACGTGAATCTCATGACAGACTAAAGTTCATATGACGATAGCATACAGTGAAACCAATTTCAAACATTTGTGCAGCTAAAACTTAGAAAATTTGCATTGTCTGATGCGAATGAAAATTTCAGCACAATTATTCATTAAAAGGTTCATTATATATAGATTTTTATTTATCGCTCGCTAGTAGATGCAAATGGATGGAGAGTAAAGTGGATGATGGAACGGAATATTTCTTGATAAGCGATGTGCCAAATGGTGATAACTCAATCTGATTCCTTACTCTGCTTTGATAAGCACCGACATCGGCCTAGAAATGATTTTGAGTCATGAAATTTGTCCACTTGAAGACACTGCATTAGTTCAGTAGTACTGTGGGCAATGTTATTCCTCTGCTCTCATGGAAAGCGCATTTCTTGAAGTAGTAGTAAAGACTGGAAATGCCGTGACACTTTTCTTTAAGAGCCGATTTTCCATTGTTCTCTCTGTTTTCTCTCTTCCTCTTCCACTTCCTCTCGCTCCCCTCGCCCTCCCCCTCTTTCGGTACAGCAACAGCGAGCAGCAATAAAAATTCACGACTGATGTGGCGAAGGACGTTGCGGATTTGGATTTACTGTTGGGCTAACTGATGTGGTTGTCACCTGTGCAGACAGTTGTCTGAAGAGAAGCAGATTCATGTGTGCCGTATTGATGAGTTCGCTCTCCAACTCGCCAGCTGTAACCTCGCATAGTTCGCTTAATATTTTGATTACTTCATCTCTAGTATATGTCTCGTCGACTAGTTTCTTCCTTCTGAAAGGATCAATTATTATATACTTAAGACTTGCGTTGCTTAATTATAACATAAAAAAGTCAGCTCTCTAATTGCTTCAGAAATGAACAATTTCAATGAAGCCGATACGCTTTTGATCCACGTATTCTTCCAGATCTCTTTATGATTGCGACGGTATTTTGTTTTCACGCAGTGAACAACACAACATTCCACCCGTTTTTCAAGTTGCCTCATCAGAGTTTCAGTTCTTCCATCACTGATCGGATGAAGTTGTCACCTTGCTGTCAGTAGCACCAATACGGAATGAAGGAGTAATAAGCTGGGAAGATGGTGGCGGTGGTTGCGATCCCCAAAAACATGAAATCTGCACAGGAATAACCCTTTCATTTTAAGTATCCTGCTTCAGAACTGTTTTTGCCTCCGAATTTTCTGTCACTTTTATTGCCATCGCTTCTGACGTAAGAGATTAAAATGTAGTGACACTGAAAATAGGAGGCCATTCTACGGCACTGATGGTGAACAACAACTTTCATTTCTGTCTTTTATGATTTGCGAATTGAAATCATTGGGTTGACGAATGGGCGGTTATAGATATTTGTGCGTAGAGATTGCTCTGTCAGACGGCGTCTTTAGGAAAACTTCAAAAAACCGGAAAAAGGGTTGGCATTGCAAGCAACGCTTGAATTTTAGTACTTTTGCAGCTAATTCAGCGGACGGAATTACATAGTATCGTTGAAGAGTGCTCGAACAGTCGCGATTCTGGATTGCCTTTGAAGGCGGCAAAATTTCAGATACTGAACAAGGTTATTCTCGTGATGATCCGACAAACCGAGTTCACCGGACATCTCCTCCCTTCGAATACACTCTGAAAATCCATAACTAAAAATATTTTTATTGGCCTCTGTCTATAATAATTATACTTTGTCGCGTATGGGTTTCTCATTTACAAAATCCATTTTCTCAGCCACCTTGGTCCATTTATATTCAACCACATCGTATTCTTTTTGAACGCTTCACACGTATAAGCGGTATTTCATGAGTGTACGTTGAAGATGCCTTCATAATATAAAGTAACTCATACTTTTAATGCCTAGAGGAATGTATGACCTATCATATGTCAAATCTGGATGAGTGCAGATTTAAGAGAACGAACCTATGAAGAACTCAATGAACAATCTTTACTCCACACACACTAATTTCAAGCGAAATTTAATCGGCGTTCATGCGGTTAATCGAGTTTTCTTTTTCTTTGAAGAGGTTCATGAGTTTTCCCAACGAAAGCTCCTTGTCTAAACAGCCGACATGTGCTAACAAGTACTTTGCGTTTGTTTACTTCGTTGTTGACGTCGGTGAGGGTTGGCAATGCTCTTCAAAGACATCTCTACAGAATATACGCCATTTCTAGACGTAAAGCCTAGCTACTGTGAATCGAAACTGTGAATCAGAATTAACATTAAACGTGCGAATAAAAACGTGCAGCTGGCCCACTCCCTGCCTCATTGCAAAAATACTGCGAAAAGTTTCTGAAGGTAGTGGTCGGAAAGCGGTAGCCATATTTCACCTCTTCCTATACCTCAGAAGGAAACCTCTGGGAAGCTTCCACACGATAACAGTCGATAAAGACGCGTAACAAAGCATCTCTGCACTATGGCCAGTTGTTGTGCCATTTCAATGCATTCTTCTTTTCGGCATATCACATTTAAGAGTTCATAAGTTGAGCTATAAGACATATAGATGTAAAATAGCACTGAACAACATCTATTAAATTCCGAATAACTGAGTGAGGAAAGGGGGTTTGGGAAGAGACCTGAATTTCCTTTGGAAAAAGATTTTGGGAATATTGAAGAGAAATTTCTTTGGTAATCTTCCTATGCGAAAATTAGCAAGAACTGCCAAGATTGAAAATTGAAAAGCGTTATGATAAAGAAATGAACAATTTTTGAGCGTTTAGAAGTAGAGTGATGCAGGTAAATTTAAATTTTGATAGCGTTAATTCGACAATGGTTGAGAGGTACGATGAAGAGGGCAATGGAAAACGCAATCCGTTCCCATAGAGACAACGGCATTAGCCAAGAAAGCATGCCCACTGTGCCGCCTTTTAACAACTGCTAGCCAAAATCTCATGCTCAGCGGATAACTGCAATAAACTTGCAATGCAGTAATTTTTTTGTTTTCGAACGTAGGCATGACTTCACGATAAGGGAATCAACTGTAGAATTATTGAGGGGAAAAGGCCAGAAAGGAGGAGGATCGGGGAGGGGTAGAGAGATGGAGTACCTAAGCAATACTTGAAAACATCAGTGCTAAGTTATAGAAGGAAGGTTTTTTTTTTCTGCAAAAGCGCATCAAATCGCCTCACTTACAACGACTTTTTTCTGTGCTGGCCTCGATGGAACCTGATATCAGCTTCAGCCAAGAGAAATCCGAAATCTTCTCCCCTTCCCCGTCTCTCTTTTCCCTCTTTATATGATGTCATCGCTCGTCACTGATCTTGATACCAGAATGAGATTGCTGTATACAGCATAATGCTTTGTTTGCATTGATTCACCATCTATCAATCTTATCTATTTCTTTGACGGGGAGGGGGAGGGAAGTGAACTTTGTGGAGCAAAAATAGTGAGCATTGGGATGGAATACCTCGAACTGAACGGAAATTGCCATTGTAAGCAATAGCAAATCGCGGTACTTGTCTCAAGATTCGTATCACAGTGAGTAAAGGATAGGTATATGAAACTGCCGTCGTCAGCATCGCTCACTATCCCACCTTTATCATCATTTTTGCCAATCGTCTGATCTTGCAGGCTCCCATAAAACGGAATAAACCCATCTAATGGTAATTCATTCCCATGGCACCCAGTTTTACCTGCCAAGCAAATGACACTTCTAAAATTTCAACCATCAAGTAACTCGGAGAGACATATTCTGCAAAATAAGGAAACCTCATACAAATGCGATGCAAATAAAGCTTAACTGCCTTAAGCGCGACGCACCATGCTTGATGATGCATTATTATGCAAATGCAAGACCAACTGCGCTGCAACATTTGAACACTGAATGCAACGCCTGAAAACAATCCTTACCCCGGTGGCAACTAACACAATTTTTTGAAGGTGTGAGAATGTAAGAAGCTCTAGATTGAGGTGCATATCAAGGAGATCATATGCATACGATGATACTCGCAACGAAATTCATCCGCACAGACGAGCGAAGAGTGGTTATCGACCTATCTGTACACTCCAACCATCGCCTCATCTGAGCGAAACTAAGGGTAAATTTCAAATTTGAGAGAAGGAATCGCAACAGAGAATTCTATCGTGACTAACTGAAAGCAGTTCGCGAGAGACTTTTCTTGCAAGCTTTTGCATCCGACTATTGCGAGATTTCGAAAATAAGATTAACGGTGCCCTCTGCCATTTTCTTAACAAGTACAACGAATGCGAGGCTGCTTCTGTAAGAAAATGCACTTAAAGACCGGGATGCCGTCTTGCCTAAGAAACACTAATCCTTCTTCGAAGAAGGCGAACGATGGCTGCAACAGATAGCACAGATTCAGAATACAAGCTATTGTGCATGGTAAGAAATGA
>JAARMF010000323.1:75304-103405 GCA_022844705.1 Toxascaris leonina | reverse complement strand
TTTGTGTTTGATAGCACAAATGACTGAAGCTAATGCCGTGATTTTGTCTGCCTACTTGTTAACCATGTTCGTTGGGGGACTTTAACTGTAGCTGTTGGCTTCGGAGCATTCGGTTATGGATGCTTGGGTTATTCGGAGAGCGTGGACTACAGACTTCGACAGGATGAGGAAGTTGGCGCTAGGTGTCACTTCTTATCGCTTATGACCATGGCTTTCGATGATCATTTCAAAAAGGTCTGGGGGGGGGGGTTGAATTTCATGATGAATTGATATGGTGACGGCATGAAAAAGAGTATGAACGATTACATCCGTTCGGGACGATTTGTTTTGTTTACTACACCTCTTGTTGTGTAGGCAGCGATTTATGCAGTAGGAAATGTAAGCAATACGGTGGCATACGTGTTGTTCAAATATTCAGATTTGGCCCATGATGCGTTTCCTGTCGGCCTTCATCTGTTTTAGCGTGCTGTCATGTAGGAATTGAGGTTACTGGAAATCTCTCATGTTATGTGATGCCTGAAGTGGGTATCGTTGCTAAAAGCCATATATTGGCATGCTATCGAATTGTCGCATTTATGTGAGTTTCTTGTTTTAGTATAATTTTGATATCGATTTAGAACGACGTCAAACGGACATCTACAAGACTGCTCTTTGTCGAGAATTCAGAGGGACCGGAAGATGCTCGTATGGCGCAGGTTGCAGATTCGCCCATGGCGCAGGAGAACTACGTCTTCCCCCTCAGGCAAAATTTACTATTCTAGAGTTGAAGAAGGATTCTACTTGTGTGCTTTAAGAGAAACACGAAGGGCAACTAGAAAAAGTGGTGTCCGCTCCCCGTTCAACGGACCATCTATGTCCACACTTATAGATCGTGCAGCTGTCCTTGCGACAGTCGCTTATAGCTCATTCAACCTGCTTCCTNTCAACCTACTTCCTGCTTCGTTTGTAGGTTCCTCGATCGTAATATTAGCGATGTTCGTCTGTATTTTTTAATTCACATTTGAAAGAAGTATTCGTCTTAGCTCATTTAGCAAGTGAACGTTTTTCTATCCAAGAAATCCGCAATGAATTCCAATCGTTACGTTGATCTAAAAAAATTCAATTGAATAGCACAGTTCAAAAAAAAACAAAAACAATTGAATAGTACAATTCATTCACTTTCGTAGCTTCTTCATTCAGCTTCGGCGTAATATTGCAATACTAACTTTAAAAAGGCAAGAGGTCTGTTCTTGGAAGAATTCAACGTCAACGCTGTTGGATCAGTCAGAGCACTAATGTATCGTACCAAGACCACCGGAGCATCGTAGACCACAGAATGCAGCCATTACTGGTCGCAATAGTGTCGCTTTGCAAGTCGTTCTTGAAGTTGCGGAAATGACAGCACCCGATTTCTAGCGGATACTGTTTTCAGACGGCTTGCTTAGTGCGAACTCGGATTTCTTGATGATGCTTTTGCTGATTTTTGCTGTTTCCTCTTGTCTCGTATTTTTTTCCCTACTGATCGGCTTACAAAGAGAGTCACAGAAGCGAGCGAGCTGTGAGCGCTACAAAGAAAAAGACTGGTAGGGAAGCTGATAGTAGATCTCAGCATTTTCATGTTTAAGGCGCACCCGAAATACAAAACGCAACTTTGCAATAAATTTGCGTTATTCGGCACTTGTCCGTATGGAGCACGCTGTCAGTTCATACACCGTCGACCCAGTGAGTTCAATTATGCAAAGGTGACGTTTCGTTTTTAAGTATGATTTCAACTTTAGTGGAGCCAAAAAATTAGCGTGTTCCGTAAACGTGAGACCTCTTTGAATAGAGGTAAATGGAAAGCATCTGTAGTATGCAACTTTCAGCGGAAGCAGGTAAATCATTTGTGAAGCATTGCAGTACGAAATCACGATGTGTTGCTCAATTGCTTGCATTACGCATAGCTGAATAACACGATGTTTTGTTCTAGCTCCGCTTTTACGATAGCCATAGGTGGTACCCTATTTATATACTCCATTATTAGCCCTTTTACCCAGGTTTTGGTGAACTACAGCTGCAATCGAACGTCTTGATGCCGGTTTAGGTCACACGTGCGGAATAGTTAGTCTAGGGTATTAATATAAGTTAGTGCTCATTCTGCCTCATTCGCTGGCATTTCTTCCACTTCTTCGGATGAAAAGTATTGTCAGTCCTATTGCAATTATACTGTAAAGCATTCTCGTATATCTGAGGATACTTCAGGAGGAGGACTGCGGTGTAAAGATGGCGGGATCATCTGGCGTCCAGTTAACAAGAACACCCTCAAGATTGGTCGCACCATTTACTAATTTACCCAGTCGATCCATGGGACAAATGAGGTAGTTTTTAAAGGAATTAATTTTATAAATTCACTATTGTTGATGGAAGAATGTACTTTGCCTCTACGTTGTGTTTTTTGTTTGTGTGCCTTTTATCGATGTTGTGGCTCTGTTTCATGTTCAACAGAAACTATCTCGAAACAAATGCCGAAACATCGTCATGACGCTTTCTCGTTACAGTTTGATTAAATAGGTGGTTGGCTTTGAACGAAGGTTTCATACTTGTTTTATTTCGGCATAAGCTGAAGATGTTTAAGGGGGGAGAACATTTCGAAAGTTGATGAAATTCCCGCTCATTCCATTGAGCTAAACTGCAGCGAACGAAATATCATTGTCGAAAACTGAAACAGTCCTTCTCATCGTTATGTCTGTTCACAAGAACTGAGCAAAGGTAGTAGTTTAAAGGTCGTATTGTCCTTATCCTCTGTGACCCCATGATTTGCAACGCTTCCAGCAAATACATGTTGAGCAATGAAGTCAACTATGCGGAGTCATACGAAGAAGATGACTTAACACCAGCGGAAACTCGCTTCAATGGTTCGCTTCCAAGTTCCCACTGGAAAAGAGCAACATACAGATGGAACCATGCACTAAACAATGCGGAGGTAAATGTGACTTCTTTGCTGTGGGAGCAATCACTGAAACATCGGCATTTTTTCACCGTCACTGAAAGGGTCAGCAGCTCGAGCTCGTTCTGCCCTTTTTTCAAAGGGGATCCACCAACGGAAATCAGCAGATGCTGCTGTTCAACAACTGATGTGTTCAAAATTTCTTGCAAAGTACATGTTGACCATGTACTTTACAAGAATAAGTACTATCTGAGCATCTAAACTGATATGAACTAAGAGGCACCCAAACTCGGTGCGTCACTTGAAGTAGTTCGAGAAGATTATCGCAGAAAAGATCATGAGATTGACACCCATAATTCCCGCTCGAAACGAAGGAAGCCTACATATAGACCTCACGTATTCAACGTCACACCGTCCTAAACTTGTTTATTAGTTGAATTCGTTAGCGTCTATGGTCTGGATTTTTATAATCTCAATCAAAAATCAGTCGTCTTTCTAAGGCATTTTTAGCAAGGAATAAAGAGGGTTCGTTACAGCTGAACGCCATGGGCCAGAAGAGTGACCAGGTGATGTCTAGCAGGCCAGTTGCTTCGGAGGCGCGTTGCGAAGGTTCAGCGATTTCACCGGGAAACGGTCGCTGTAGTACTCCTGGAATGGATGAATTTGGCAATACGCTTGATAATTGGTTACTACCTGACTTCTTCTCTTAGACAGTACAAGCTTTGCCAAGAAAGAGGGAAGCTGCATTCTGTCGAACAGTCACACATATTTCGTTATCTAACTGAGTTGTGAATTATAGAAGGGTAATCATAAAAGGTTGGAGTGCAAGTTAGTGCAGAATATCTCTGCTAAAAGCTCATTTGCGCTTATAGCTGCTGGCAAATAATATGACAGTTGATGATGTTTTCCATATTTCTAGAAAAGGCAATATGATTTGCAATGAATTCTGTGGTGCGACTTGATCGCGCGAAAAGTCTCTACAGTTCCAAATTTTATGAAACGTAATGAAAATGTAAAGTCCAAATAGTCCTTTCGCTGGTCATGTCGTTTTTTGCCTTCCTCAGCTACGCTGTTCTCACTTAGAGGAGTCAGATCTTTCTCACTTAGAGGAGTCAGCATCTTGTAATATTCCCAGGCAGTAATACAGAGATAACACTCAACTTAAGCCTACAGGTGCATTTGAACTGTCGAAATAATAGAAGGAAAAGCAAGGCACAGAGGATGAAACTATATGCGCTTTTGCAGTCATGCTGGCCATACCTTTTTCCTGTTCGTACGGTTGGCAAAAAGTCGGTGGAAGTTATGCCAAAGGGTTCGGCATTTTTTCCGCATGGGCACTTGTGAAATTCGTGCTCATTTTGAAACATATAGCTACGTTAGGATCTGATGAACGATAATGGAATTTCACGGTAAAACTTGTGATTTTTGTCAAAGTATGTTATGTGGTTGTTGAGTGGAGCTGGTATATATGTGAATGTGAGCAGGTGCAAAACGTTATAAGGAGGTTTCCGCGTAAAATGGATTCAGCTGTCGATCAAATTTGAATCCAAGTGCATAAATATGTCGCTTCTAGGTTGTTGGATGACTCAGAAGGCGTTTTTTCACAGTCGTGCTTCCCTCGTCTCCGCTCTCATCAGTCTTAAAAGATGACGTCTCTTTCTCAATTTCTTCTCGGCACTGATGGCACAGTCCACCTCACGCACATGATTCAACTCATGGCTGTCTTTTTCTCCTGCTGAAGAGAAAAAGATAGTCGTCAACAAATTATTGTGCTTCGCCACAGTTTTGCTTGTATTGATGGCTTCTTTTGTTGTTCATTTGAAATGCTTCGAGATCATGCAAGGAATCATACAAATGGTGGCCTAACACGGACCTGGTTGAGCATCAGCGTGAGAAATAACCAGAGGGAAGGCGCAAGGCGGTTGTGATCTTTTTTTCGTCTGTTTGGGTGTTTGTGGCGGAACACGACTGGCTCATGTGAACCTTCCTGGGTGATGTGATGTGACATACTAAGGAGTTTGTTTCGTTTCGCTGCTGCAGTACTCTTGAAAGGGGAAGAGTCTTAAGTTGGAACTGTTTCTATATCTATATGAAGAATATTCATTCTCTTGCGGGACAACAGTATGATTAGAGCTGTTTAGCAATACTGCTTTATGTGGTACTTAGCAATACTGCTTTTGTTTGTTTAGTTTCAACAGCGTGAAGAAACATGCGATGATACACTAAAATTCCCAATTTGTTTTCCGATCTTTTTTTTTCAGGAACCACATCCTTACTTTAGTGATGTTCAACACAAATAACGTCAACAGTTCACTTGAGCAAGAACAAGCGCTTTGTTTTTGCAGAAACTCATTGCTGCATAGCAGTGGTTTGCGTTCGAGATCACAGCGCTGTACAGCGTGCTCATTGTGCACCCACGCTTTCTAAATCGGCGAATGTTTTGCCCTTCATGTAGCTTCAGCTCTGTTTATTAGCTGGATCTTATGGTTGTTATATTATTGTGTTCCACTGGCATATTCGTTCGTAAATTTGTTTTTTTTGTTCGTTCTATGTTTTGCTGAGCGTTTTTCACATGCGTTATGGATGTTGAATGCTCATTTACCGTACTACCAAATACACTCTTTATTCTTCTGCATTCGAAGCATCAAAAAGATTTTTGTTGGAGAAGCTTCCCTCCATTGTTATGCTTGTGTCATGTATTTATTTTTGTAATTTCTTCATGTTATTGATCCTCCCTCATCATTCAGGCTATTCGTCGACTATAGTGTGAGCGGTTATTATTTTATGCTAGTGTGGGCTGTGATTATGCCCAGTAATCACGGAATTGTTTACGCTTTTTACTCGGTTGTTATTGACAGTTATCCTGTAATTTACAATTTGTTGTGAACACATTTATCATTAATTATTTTTGTTTCCAGATGTCACTGGTGTTGTCTCACTTCAGGCTCATCGCTTCCGCGTGAAAAACTTGCAAACATGTGTTATTATATGTCAGTCCCTATTATTAGCCTTAACAGCAAAAACGATAAAGGGTATCATGTAACTGAAGAATTCGCTTGCGACTTCACAGGCCTAGGAAGAGGTTCAAACGAGTTTGCGTGGGCTTCGAGACTGAAGGCCAGATAGCTCTTTTGTTGTATATGTTCATTATTATTGCTCCTAGATGCTGTTTGCTTTTTTGTCGGCTACCACCTATTTATGTAAATATTTGAATTTTTATATCAATCATGTATCACGCGACAACTCGCATAAATGATTTCCCGTGTTATTGATTTAATTGCAACGAATATTTTCCTTTATTCGCATTCTGCCTGAACAGGGTCAGTATGATGTTCCCTTGGAAAGTGGTTTCGACCAAATGTGACGCTTTGAATGGTCTTTGCTTGACCAGTAAACGTGAAGAAAACTAAGAAACCGTAATAACGGAGAACGGGAATGCAAAACAAGTGAAATGAATATGAGTGAAAGCAGTTAGGGATGTAGCATTTTTTCTTTCAGAAAAACGCGGCCAGAGGTTAGCATGACGCGATTGTTCAAAGCACAAACTGCTCAATGTTTCATGCGGGTTTTAGTCAGGAAGATAGACGTTGCAGGATTTTTTGCATAACGGAGGCGAATTATTAATCGTTGAAAGAAATTTCAACGTGTCGTCCGGTATTGGCGCCTAAATTAAAAGTATGTTGGAACAAATGGTTGTTTAGCTAATAGGCTTATCAAAATTTCATATTCAACAACAACCTGCTTACCGTCATGTTGATCCAAAGAGTATAATCAAAGCTAGATAAGCTGTGGTCCATTGAAGTTATAGGAGGAATTCAAAATACTATTCAAACTCACTTACAAGTATTCATACAGCTGCGAATGTCATCATCTGCATAGCCGACGCGAAATGGCCACCCGCCGCGTCGGGAATTCACTCTTGTTAGTTGCGTGGTCAACAGACGCCAGGATTGCATGGGGTAGGTTGACGATGTTTATATTAAAGGTCGCTGGATCAGCGCAACGTCGTTTTCGGATCCGCGAGCTTTGTTCAAGTTGCGTTACCTTCAACCCTACGCAAATTCCTTCAAGCATTTTTTACGAAATAGCATGTGTAATGCATCTTGAGGTCATGGCCTCTCTCATGTTCGCTTGCGTGAATGCCCCACAAAAGGTTCGCTCTTTGTATTCAGCGAACTCGTAGCACCAATCACTTTCACTTGATGGATCTGCTTATTATATTTTGTGAGATACTTTTCCTCTTCTAGCGCCCAATTATACTTCATAATTGTTTCATTTCTGATTAGCTCCGGTTTCCATGAAACCTTTCGCTTTCTGGAAAACCGCGTCCGACAAAACCATATGTAATGACCGCTGACCGCAGTGGATCATCAAGTCTCTTGCAGCATAATTACTGCGGGTTTATTGCTAACGGCGCAAATATAGCAAAATCTTTTTTAAACCAAAAATGGTGCATTTTACATGTCATGCTCTGGAAATGAAATTAGTTATACTATCAGAGCAAAGGAAGGCAATGAAAGCATCGAAAAGAAACTTAGGCGCTGAATTGCTGACATTTATCCACACAATTGAAGTGTAGAATAAGGTTCATGTCCTTTTTGGCATTCAGTTTCCAACTATCCACGATGTATGGATAGTTTGAAAATTGACTAGCCGAAGCGCAGCTATCGTGGATGTGAATGTGGTTGTGTTGAAGTACATACATATGCGGTGGCATTAGTTTAAAAGATGAGCGTGAAGCTTGCTTTCATCGTCAGCGAACTTCTTTGTTAGGCACTTGAANATCTTAGAGATACAGCGCTTCGCCACTTTGACGTTCTTATTTGTTGCAGACAAAAGAAAAAAGGCCGGAAGAAGAAAATTGGCACGGCGAGTGGAGAGGCACTACCAATAAGCAGTAGCGATGCGGAAGGCGACGTAATATTTTTTCTGTTGTCATCATTTTCTAACACAGGATTTAGAATATAGCACGCTTTTTCCTCTGCAGAGCACAAGCATAGCCCGGACATTAACTGCAAAAATGAGGCTCTTCGGGCAGATGGAACGGCTATCCTTTTAATCTTGACTTGAAGAGTTGCTGCTACTGAAATTGATTCTGCTCCATGCTGTAGTTGCTTTCGACTGTGCTGATCCAAGTCTCTTGAACAGCAAACACCTGCGACCGAAAATGACACAGGCAATGATCGTAGTCGATCAGCAGTTATTGCTGGCTGTCGTTGTACAGTAAAGCCTCCAAAATTTTGCTCTGGAACGCGATTTTCTTCTCTCATTTTTCATTCGGTTTCACTGATGTGGATCTTTCACTCCCCTCTACTTATCCGGTGAATATCCTACGATCAAGACTTCCAATATCACAACCCAGGATTATGAAAAAAGTTAAAATAAATGAAAACGACAGCTCTCCGACACAACAGGCACGGGTTAGGGATTCAAGCAGAACGAAACGAGGAACAAAGAAACTCTCATGTAACTGCTTCGGCCGCTAACGTTGTGTTAGTGACATTTAAATCGTTAATGCGTTTGGCCATCTCCTTCGATAGGCTGCTGCAATCTGGATTCGCTCAGTAGTCATCATTAACCTCCTCCGGGCCATCACCTGGGTACCTCTGTGCGCGCCCATACACTCAACATGACAGATTCCTACTGAGGAACCTTGAACGCTATTCGCACTTACCAAAGACGAATTTTTGGCAGGGAGGATCTGGGGTTTATTAGCTTTTTGACACTTATTTCGAAAACGTGACGCATTTTTAAAAGGATGTAGCGTTTTCAAATACCGTTATGGAAGGGTCGGCGTTTCCTTAGATTCTTCTCAAATCTGTCCATTTTGGAAAGTTTGCACTTTTCCATATCTCATTCGATTCGTTTAAGAGATGATGCCTGGAAGATTCTTCCATTGTAAATTCGACAAAGCAGTTCTACGCTTGGAATATCCTTTCTCGGATGCAGGGAAATGGGTGAAGAAAATTTAGTATTATATAACTAAGAAATAACTGCGCGTACTTTGCATGACCCAGCGAGTTAAAGGGATATCTTAGAACGATAGAGAGATTGTGAGCAACGATGAGTCGTCCATGAATGTTATGGCATTATTAGTCTTCAGCGAGGTCTGCACAACCTACCAACTTCTTGATCAGGACTCTTGCTCCGATAAATCAATCCACTACTGGGTTTTCCCAGATTGAAAACGGGAGTAGCGTGGCGCCATGGAATCATCGAACTACCGAACTATCCACTGAAGTTTCTTATCATATTCCGCATCCTAAGAGCAATGAATCAAGTCCACTAAACAACTGCCCCTAAATAATTCTTCACAGCCCTTGTGACCACTGATTTTCAGGGCACGATTCCTTGTTTTTACTGACATCGAATCTACATGCATGTTACTTTTGGGCCGGTGTGTAAGTATGACATAAGTTTATTCGAAAGTATCATTTGTTGTTGACAGTACAGGAATACCCGAGTTTAATGTAACTGAATTTAAGGAGACGTCCTATCATCTCGACAAACTCTTGCACTTGGCGTTATTTTCATTGAGGTTTGTTTATCGCTTATCTTAAGTAGACAACTCTCTTGTTTATAGTGAGCGGTAGATACATTGATTATGCCAATGTATCGTGCGAGTGATGTCTTCTTGCGATATAGAGGTTTGTACGAATTCCAGAAGCTGACAATAGCTGCGTCTAAGATGGAGTCGATAAGTTGCTCGAAAGCTCTAACAGAATGAGAGAGCATTACGCCGATTGGTCATATTCGTGAAAGCAAGTGGATTGTTGGGTCATCTAAACTTCGTTGAAAGAGTTGCGTTCCATTGGCAGCTTCAACTTCAAATAGAAACCAAACCTGAACCACTGTTCGGAAAATTCCATCTTTAAGCTATTTTTTGTGCGATTATAAAAGAACTTAGTTCTTGTTAGGAAACATGGCATATTTCCTACTTGACATCCTCGCTACAGGAAACTTCTGTCACATGTCTAACGAATCAGTGACCGTTACGAAACACTAACGGACGTGTCCAGGGTTTTTTGTTCAGGTTTCCAAAAATTTTCTAAGCAAAATGGGGAAGGCGATTTAATATCAGAGGCTAAGGTGTCCTCACCTTTACGGATGTTGTCCTCATATGCATACTATCTTTCCCTGCCTTCATTTTCTGCACTTTTTATCACTACGCCGATTACTGATCTGCGGCTTTCCGATATATGGAGGCGATCCCACCTTCGATTGTCGTGAGGTCAACAATTCCGACTATGAAAAAGTCCGATTTCCACTCCGCGAAAGAGGCATTTCCACTCCGATTCGTGCTATGGCCGACTATAAAGAAGTCAATCTCTTGACTACAAATTTTCTCGGAACAAGAGATTGAGTCCAACGTGGCCCCTTTCCGTTTTTCCTCCTGGATTTTTCCATCGGCTGTCGTTTCACTTTTACCATATCAGATCAGATCGGAAATTTTATACCGCAACCTCAATAAGTGCGACAATTCCGCCCGCTAATCACAATGTCAAATAATGTAGAATATAATCCGTCTTTACAACAATGAGCTCCTGCTCTCTAAAAGGATAACGAATTTCCACAACTCTCGCTTTTCGTGAATGAAACACAGAAACGAATTTGCATAGCAGTTATGGTCAAAAATGCTTCTATCTCCATTTCTAGAATTTCTTTGTAAATAGAAGAAATAGTGCTGCGTTCATTCAAAGGCTCTATAAAATGCCGAACAGTCAGATCTTGAAAATGAAATAAATAACATAGAAAACATTTATCAATCAAGCAATAAGGTGCAACGACATCAACAAGAAATTGATTCCACACTCTGGTAATCCGGAAAGGGGAGGAATTATCAATTGAAATCGAGCTCGAGACTCTCGGAAACAACTGAAGACTATGAGCTCGTGATAAATTATGCCGGTCGGAACGACGAAACTTCGAATCAAATGAATTGTCAGAATGGCGGCTAACAATTCCAGAAAAGAATACGAGCCTTACCTCAGGACGACGATATTCAAGCGAATTAAACAAAAAATGTGCAAAGCGTTTACACAGTTCGGAATGCAAAGACCCAGAGAAGCGGTTTCAAATGGTGCTCTCCTGGAAGTTACATTTTTTCTGGGTTTCAGATACCAGCGATCAAGCTAGACAGTCATATTCAAGAATAAATTGACGCTAAACAGCGTGATGTTCGATGTAGCCAAGCTGAATTGTCCTAATTTTCAATAAATCATAATAAGTTTTACAACGCAAGATTTCGTCAGTGAGCACTCCCAAATCTCGAACGAAAATGGGAGTGCGAATAAAAACTTGCCTGTTCGCATCAGATCTCCACGCTGCAAAACAATATGCAAAAAGATATTTTTCGCTATTAATATCATTCAGCTGCCAATAAGTGGACAAATGGAGACGATTGTCGTGGAACTATCTAATTTCTATAAAAAGATCAATAACTGATCTATAAGCTTAATCATGCGAAAGCTTATGCACACTGGTCAAATCGTCTGTGACATCATTCACACATACTAGAAATGATATATAATCCAAGATGTTACCTTGCCGTACGCCGTTGACAATGTCACGTGATCGATAAAGCATGAACACAAATTATAGTTTTCTTTCGAAAATGGACCAAATTATTTCTTGAAAAGTTCGCCATCGCAGTGCATGACAATTTTTTCGAATAATGAAAATAAGAACTGAAAGGACACAGAGAAAATCGACTAAAATAATTCTAAAGAAGCAATGACCAAAATCGAACAAAGCTGCCCTACAGGAGGCGATTTTCTTTCATAGATAGAGAGCAAGGCAAGTGATTGTCGTTGTAGTATAAAAGCATTGTTTCCATAGAAGCGTAAGATCCGCCAGACTTAGACAATGTAACTGGTGCAAGAAAACCAGAAAACACGCTTCCATGCTGCCCTAAAGTGGGTCTTTTTCATTCAGAAATGCAGCAGGGAAACAACTTCGAAGCACAAATTCGACATTCAATTCCATCATCTTTCGAAAGCGATGATAATAACAAGAAACCAAGAATGCTCCATGAAATTTCGTTATAGATGCATGATAGTACCCGATCATGCAATTTTCGCGAGCACATATTGTTTGGTAGCAATTGGCTGAGCAAATATTCGCAGACACGTGGACGATATAAATACGCTGTGGTATTCAAATTGAACGACAATTAGCTTGTAGATATATAGATTAAAACATTTCAAAAATTTCAGTCGTGACAAGAAAAAGTCGTCTGATAAGAAAACAAGCAGTGCCATTGTGAAAATAAAGGGAATGCTAAGAAGAAACAAAAGCAAAATGCAAAGCAAGGAGAAGAAGAATGAACGGGAATTTTCGGAGGAGAGCGAAAAACAAAAAAAAGAGGAACGGAAAGCGGTGAAGCAGGAGGAACGCGAACAGAAGAAGAAGAAGGATGTTGCGAAAGGAAAACAGGAAGGTGACGATAAAGACACCGAGGAAGAGGAAAAAGAAGACGAAAGAGCAGCGAGCGATAACGAAAAGGAAACTCCTAAGAAGGAAAACTGCAAACCTGTTCAGCAGCCAGCTCAAAATATTAATGTTGTCAAATGCAGCTCCAATGCAAAAGCTGAGGTGGTGTTAGAAGCTTAGTTCTTCATTCAGATTAACATCCCTCGAGGCGTTGCATCGAGAATCGTGAAGGGTTCAGCAGCTCCTGCATCCATTTTTCCCGTCCAGTTTGAAATAGGAAAGTTCCATGGATGCTACGTTTAGCGTAGTCGTGGAGCTTATTACATCGAATTTTGTGTCGATGCATGCCACTGTATCTAATATAAGTCACGAACACACCTAAACGACCATTAAAGTTAATGATGTTGCTAAGAGTATACGCCAGTGATATCATTTGCAAGCTCTTTTCAAGCTTGCTTTTGGATGCTGTTGCTTGAGTTTAATCCATCGATAATAGAGTTTAACAATAATTTGAGCTATTTTCAGTGATAGTTTTGAACTACTGCACCTTTTTATACGGAGAAACAAATATGGTAAGAACTAGGTGATCGTTCGAGAAACGAGAGAAAAGAAAATTTATCAAATTTTTTCCGTATATTTGAACAAAACTTCCCAAATGAGGTTTCGATTTCTGAGTACCTTACCACTCCTCGAAAAAGTCGCGCAGTAAGGTAAGTATAACTACACTAATCTGCCGATAGGTTGACGAATCTTTTCTCGCAGAAGCTAGACGGCTCCAATTCGACAAAAGCGTTGCATAATTCTTGCTTGTTTGACAACTCATTTGCTCACTTGTCTATGTTGCGCACTGGAAGGGGCTGTCTGTTCAGTCCACGAACAGGATGTAACTCCCCAGTACAAGAGTGTCCTTCATACCTCAACCGCCTGCTTCTGAATAGCTTCTACCTCTACTAAACATATTCTTTGCTCTTGGTTGCTTTGAGAGTTCCCCTTCCTCTTGTTTTTGCCATCTATATTTCTGGTTAGGTGCCGAAATTTCGACTGGATGGAATAAACAAACCACGAAATCTGCGGCATCAAAATTGTAGACAAATTATAGCGCGAACACAAACTTTAAGAAGTTAATAAACGGAATAGAACGCACAGTGCGAAGTCTTTAATTCTAGTTTGCTTCGGTTTGCTCCAAAAACAAAGTTTCTTCGTTCTTTTGTTTTGTTTTGTTTTCTTTGCTGGATATGCCGATATTTCGACGTCCGATATCACGAAGTTCTCGGTCACGACATGAGTCTTTTAAAGCAGTCGGTCTACAACAGCACCATACAGAAGCACGGATTTGTGATGGTGGGTAAAATGAGCGAAACCCTCTGGGAGAAACTAATTTATCAAGCCTAGAAACGGCGAACATCTCGAAGTGCCTAAGCGGCTTACCGTTCTAATTTATTGGTGGTGGATACATTACTGTTCTGATTTATTGGTGGTGGATAAATAGGTACTTACTGCATCTACTCTTACTAACGACTGACGCTTCTAATGCGCTTCTCTTCTCCCCGTCTCCTCCCGTATTTCTGGATAAGCATCTGTGTATAACATATAGAGATGGAAATGGTTGCAAGAGTATTTCCCTTCCCTCCATTTCCCTCTCCCCAGCCCTTAACCTCGTGAAGATGAGCTGAATGGTTAATTCCCGATAGGACCCGCACTTCTGGGCTGTGAACTTTCATAAATGAATGACGCAAAGACATGCACCCTTTAGCAACAGTTTTCGCAACAGCAAATTTCTCCAAGTATCAAGTGTCTAGCGAGCATTTTCACAGGTGGAGAAATGGGTTAAGCGAGCACTTGAAAAGGGCGTTGACGGTCTGCGGGAGGAGTTCATGCAACTGAGACGTTACGTGCCTCCCAATATGACTTGTAAAGCATTCGAAGGGACATATGAGGCAGGCAAAAGTCGTTATAAGGATGTTCCGTGTCAAGACCAGTATCGCGTCGTGTTGAAGTGGCCAGGCGTCGCGGACGACTACATACACGCCAACTACATTGCAACGCCAATAAGCCAAAAACGTTTCATTTGCACACAGGTAGCATCGTTCACGATTTGTATGCTGGCATCCTCAAACAAATCTAGAGATGACTATTCCGGGTCAAATCGTGGCTTATCACAGCCTGAAACAGCCATCCACGTTCGATATGGCCAACGGATCCTGTTATATTCGAAAAAGTGGGCGAAGTGGACATTTTGAGAAGTAAACGAATCGTGAAATCAGATGGGTACACTGACTGGCAAAAACGACGTTAAAAGTGGACCGGTTATGTGAAAATTGGAGCAAAGGATGTTCACTGCTGATAAAATAATTAACGCCACTCCACAGTTTCAGTAAATGAGTCGATAAACTTGCGAATGAATCTGCTGGTCAGCAAACCCACGGCAACCAGAACTGTTCACCTTAAGGCATTTTCATAAGTGAGAAGTCAATCATTATAGATTTTTTTTACTTCGTAACCAACGTAGGAGGATGAATTTCGAAGACAGGTTTCCAGGCTAGATCTGTTTCTTCCGACTTTTACTCATCTAAGTTGACTGAGCATCTCATGAGATCTATGGACGAGGCTGACGGAGCGCTATCGGTAGCACCATACGTAAGTGATGCAGAGCGAACATCGTTGAAATCCTGCAGCAGCCTCACCGATCCTTTTCTCTTTTTGAAGTGCTTAATTCCCCTTCAACTTATAAATCCCGATCCCCAATGTACGCGGAACCAAGAAGGAGATTCAAGGGCGGGACAGTCCACATTGCAGGGTGTGTAGGGGCGGAGCCCCCTCGGACCCTCCATATTAATAGTGAAACAAATCCTTTATAGTTAATAAGGCATTTTTCATCTCCTCTTTTAGTTAAGTTTGGCGTTTCTTTTCCTCACTTTTTTTCAAGATTGCCAGCTTAATCCTTTTCCTCACTCCTTCCTGCTGTGGTAGTGACTATTCAGGAAGCAGTGTAGCTGAAATCCCTCGCCGAATTCAGCTGTCAGTTCTCCATCAAATGACTTGTGAATCATTCAAATAGGAGAGATTCAGTGAAGTCCTATTCCATTGGCCGAAAATCCTGAAATTTCGATTTTTGAGTTCCTCCATCTCGGCACGCATTCAGCGTAGACTTGTGCTCCTTTGCGTATATCGGAGCAACTCGTCGACTGTCCTCGAAAGGTTTTAGATCGTACCACTATGAGAAGGAAGAGCTTAGATCTGACCCTCTAAAATTGGCAATTTTTCGATTGCGAAGGTACAGAAAATTTTTCGAAAAGCATTTTTGTTTCGAGTTCTCACGAAACTGATACCAAATGATAGAACTTGATGAGATGAACACAAATATGTGCAACGTTGGTGGCTGTTTGGCGCAGTTGAGAGAACAGAGGTCATCAAATTTTGTAGCTTCTGCATGGATGTATCGGAATGCATACTCACGGAGCCGTATCTTGGCAACGATCTAACCGATCTAGCTACGAACTGCTTTTTTGAATTCACCTTTCAATGCATTATGAAACGATGTACGAACTGTCGGAATCAGATATCAACCCCTTACGTCGACCTCGTCGACCGAAGAACCTGGAATTCCGATTTTCTCAATTATGGAGTTGTCGATCTCGGCCCCCTTTTTGAGGTTGGCAAATGCCCCTTCCGTAATATCGAAACAACTTGCGTAGAATCTTCTAAATGCCTTGTCCCAAATACTAGCCGAGATTTGGTACCCCAGAAATGAAGATTTTCCGGTGGTAAGGGAATCAGGGAAATTCACAGAAAAAATTGTTTTTCGCCAATTACGTGATTTCGGCACCAGTGATAGAGCTCGGTGAGCTGATTTACATGTGCGCGGCATCTATCTTTTTTATAGATTGAGGAAGAAAGGATCGCCGGATGAAATAATTTCCAAAAAATGTACTGGAACGCATATCCATGGGGCCGTAGTGCGGCAACAAATTATCTGATTTAGGTGCGACTTGATTTGTTGAATTTAGCTTTCGATGCGCTATCGAACGATATATGAGCTACCGGAGTCGGACACTTACCCCTGACGCCAGTCGCATCGGCCGAAAATCCTGAAATCTTGATTTTGTAATTTTGGGGATTGTCGATTTCGGCTCACGTTTGAGACGGATGTGGCTTCATTCGATATATCGATACAGCTCGCCAATATCTCCTCAGGACTATTTCGTCATTCCTGCAAAGCCAATATGAGCCGAGATATATCCCCCCAAACTTTGCAATCTTTCGGTCGTCAGCATGGGGGAATTTTGAGAGTGTTTTTCGCCTGTGATTTTGATACGGAACGATAGGATCTAATGAGCTTAATATGAATATGTGCACATTTAAAAACTTCTCAAGCAGTTCTGCGAATACAGTCTATTCATTTATACGAAACATTCGCTCTAGTGAGTGGTTGGATAGGCAGAACAAACTAGCTGAATCCATCAGCTGTTTACTGCACGGTTATATAGATCAGCGCTTCTCGCGCTCAAACGACATAGCTAAGCCGAATGTAAGAAACGGCTAGAGTGGCATCCATCTGTTCGTCGCGGCTGTTTAGCACAGCCGAAGGAGCGAAAGTTACTCCAAATTCCGTTGCCGTGAAGCGCTGAGAGCCGGAAACCGTCGCTGTCAGCCTATGCATGCCGCGATCGATCAACCGTACCATGTCGTATCCCGGCTTGTGATCAACAATTTAAAAATTCCACCTCATGTAATGTGCGCAACTACGTGACACACACAACATCGTGGAAAACGCTAATAGCTGCACGAATAGAAGCCCTCACTTCTATTAGCAGCTATTGCTTTAGTATATGCATCAACTACCGCTTATTGTTATTGCAACGCCATTAGCGTAGTTTTTAGATGTAATTCTACCGTTATTGCCGTCGCCAATTTTTCAGATGGTCACCCAATTTTTACTATTTGCGACTTTTATCTAATTCATTCTTGTTGTTTCCTTCTGATAAGTGGCGCTTCCGTGTTTCGCACTCGCTTAAGGTGCTGTTTCGAAAAGTTGATAACTGCTGTTGTGAGCAACTGATTGCAACAAGTACCTAAATCCCATAGGATGATGCCCCCACCTTCCCTCCTCCGCCCTCCCCCCGCCTGGCCTTATAGGAGAAAATTTTTCTAAATGCAAAGAAAATATTTTCTGATTCCATTCAGTGACACTACATTGCTCCGAAGCTAGGTTTCCCTCAACAAAAATCATCTTGTTTGGCCATTGTCCTATCACCGCTCAATCTACCCTATAAGCAAATTTTGATCGTGGTCATCTCAACGAAGCACTGCGCAGTAGTTCCGAAGCTTGTTTCTCGGTCATGCAATCCCACAAGAAGCACTTACCTTTGATGCCAATGATTCCTTCGTGACTACAATGGCACATCATGCACATTGTATAATCCCACCTTTCCAGTTCTTAGAAGGCTTCACATGTAACTTAAATGCGCGGCTCAAAGATGAGGAATTACAAAAGGCACAACATTTCCCAATCGTAATTTCGAATTC
The DNA here is from genome assembly GCA_022844705.1 of Toxascaris leonina. NCBI lineage: Eukaryota > Metazoa > Nematoda > Chromadorea > Rhabditida > Ascarididae > Toxascaris > Toxascaris leonina. The sequence continues at coordinate 85,542 of JAARMF010000323.1, read as the reverse complement.
TCCCACATGCAGATGCGCATAGTTAATAGAAATGATGTCTTAGGGGCCTATGCCCAATAGTGTTATCGACTTCTGGCATATGGTGGTACAAGAAGAAAGTGACAGCATCATAATGCTAACAAACCTCATCGAAAAGGGATTCAACAAATGCGAAGCGTATTGGCCAGATGAAAAAGGCACCAAGGCCACCTGGGGCGACGTCGAGATAGAAAATCGTGCGGTGAGTTGCTTCTATTCAAAAACTATTGAAATCAACTTATGAGATGATCTATGCCATTTGCATTTTGATGCTTTTCTTGGGTAAACTACTTTCGCTGATGCCTCTGTAGTTTAAACAGGTGAAGAAGTGTGTAGGAAGTGTTGGTATATTGTACGCTCTGCACTCCAACATAATTCATCAACTGCCATGGAATAACAACAAATTGCTTGTCATGAACAAAAACATGGCACGCCGGGTCCTATGCTGACGATTAATAACAATGAGTAACAAAGATCATCGGCTTACTGAAAGAAACAATAAAGAGAAGTTAAGAGTGATGATGCACGTTGAAAAAACAACAAGCAATACAAGCCTGTCAATAGACCGGGCGGTATGATGCGGTTTGCTACCTGCACTTGTGCACCTTACAATAGTTGATATGTTGTAGTATGCAATACTTGTGCAAAATATAACACTTGATGGGCTAAAAAGCACTTCACCTATTGCAAGAAAGCGAGCTGTCGGATGACCGCATGAACGATGTACCTATCATCCTGTTCTTTTTATTGACTGCTTGCCGCTTCTGATTTCTTAATGCGGCCACTTGCTCTGTTGCCTACGTTTCACAGAAAATGAAAGGAACTTACTACAAAGAATGAAACTAGCATATTATGATGGTTCGTCTTCTTGCACTTGCTCCTTCCAACCACTCTTGATCAACCTCCTAGTTTGTTCATCCCAAGTTTACTCAGCTACGTTCGGTTCTTGCTCTCCTCCTTTGCGATCAGCCGACATCCTCAAATTTGGATAACTGAACCTTAATGCTTTTTTCACTGACAACAAACAACATAATGTTAACGCTACAAGTTAACAAAAAACGATGATAGAATCGAATTTCGTTGATGATCGAAGAGTAACGGTGTGCGAGGATAGGCTGCTACCCAACATTATATAGCGAGCACAAAAAAAACGAACTAATAGTCACTGTACGCAGATACGGTTGAAGGCCTCATCAACCTACGAACCGAGTAGATTGAATGTGAAAAACAATGCGGTTGCTAATGGACAGAGGTGAAAGACAATGGTCACTCTATCGTTAGCTGCTACTTTAAAGGATCGTCCACTTTTTGCGTCTTTTGCAACTTAACAAATCATGTTTCTCATTCGTCCGTTTTGATACGACGAACCTCAAACTCAAACTTCAGTAATGAGGCCTTTATTTGCAGTACAGTTATAATAACGTTACGGTGCAACAAATTAACGATAGTGTAACAATATAGCACAGCAATACATGACCCATACTCAACACGCCTAGTCTTAGCCTAGCATCATGCTATTAAAGCTCTTTATAGGCGTTTTTCTATTCGACGCCTATTCTAGATGCAGTCCTGAGCTGCGGACGAAGCAGAGAAGATCCGGTTACTGGACCGGTGAAAACTTTTATAGCCACCGGAACACAGAGCATTTAGAGCAATTGATAACGACAATCATGTAGTGGTAGTCGGAAGCTTCGGCGGCTTCTCACAATTCCTCATTGCATTTATCAATCAGCGGCTGATAACTGCCGAATGAGATCTTATGCGGCTTCGTTGAAAGTCCTCAATGGCTCAAGTGCAACTCGCCGTAATCTGTGATGCTTTCTCGTGATAACTTCTGCGACACATAGCACATAAATGTGTTCGGATGGTTTTCCAACTCAAACAAATTGATGGCAGCATAGCAGCAAGCAGGAAGTCGTTACCAGATAGCAGCTTAAAAGTAGGAAATGATAACCGGAGATATCACTGTAGTAGTCAGAGTTATGCATTTGGTTGGAAGATCGGCCCAAATATTATTTCATAGTGATTTCTCATACTATTACTGCTTAAAGGTCCGAGAAGCTTTGACACCAGATGAGCCCTCGATACGACTATGTATATTAGATGTCAAATGGCAACAGGACGGACATGCGAAAACAAGAGAAGTACGGCATTACAGATGGATCGATTGGCCAGATCGTGGTGTACCGCCATGTAGATTAACTTCAATGGTTTGTGCAGTTAACTGGCTACTCTAGTTTTCACAAAACTTTCACTATTAATTGAACGCTTAATCTTTAGAAGTACTTTTCTCCAATCCAATAATAGACAAGATCATGATGAAGCATCAACACTTTTCCTGATTCTTCGTGAAAAGAAAATGATTAAAAAAATGTAATATTTATTTTTTTAAAGTTTGCGAAAGATTATTAATATAGAACAAACGTTCTTGGAATCTGTGATTAAAATATGATGGATTTTCCAAAATTCATAGTGATTCAAATAGCACGGTAAATTCTAGCAGAAACCCTTACAGAATCCGACAGCAAAGTTTGACCAATCGATTAAATCATCTCATAAGAAGGATATTCCTCAGAAGCACACATTGCTGCTTATCGTTTGCAAATTTTGAAGAGATAAGCAGTGAAGTTGTGTTTTGCTGCTGACCTGAGACAACAAGGTGATAGGAGCAAATGCGAGGAAACAGGACCGTTGCGGTGAACGAACAGGTGATATGAAAAAGAGAATGAAAGAATAGAGCCTTGATATTATCGCCTAATGAAGAAGGTTATATGCAAAGAAACAAGCAAAGAGTAGTTGAAATTCCCCGCAAGGCAAACACATTTCAGCTCTTGGATATGCAACCAGTAGTGTAGAATACGCAACGCTCTAATTTTTCTGCATTTGAGAGACCCTTACGATCTCAGCGGAATTTCTTCTGTGTCACGATCAAGTGCAAAAAAAAGCTAACAAAACGAAAAGCTACAGTTGACAAAAATATCACCCCCAATATTTGCAAGAGTGATTTTAGAAGTGAGATTTAAACATTCAATTAAGTGAGACTCAATTAACTATGAAGGTATCGAAACAACGATATGGAGATCTTGCCGGAAGCGATTATGATAGAACTTTAAAAAAATGCGACAAATTTCAGCAAGATTCGCATAAAGGCCTATATATGTGTATTAACTTTAAAAAATGTGCAATTTATCGAGAAGATATTGCGTCGGTTGTTTTTCTAGATTTTTTAAGCCATCAAATTGCTGAATTTATGAAATTGCTGAATTTATGAAATTTTAAAGAACTACAATGATTTCATAAGTGAGCGAACTAAACAGTTCAGTGAATTTAAGCAAAATTAGTATTAAAAAATTTGAATGACAAGGTGGATGCACGTATTGTTCTATCCAGAATGATCTGGTTCATGATATGCGTTCTTGGAAGTAATTTGGCGGATAATTTCGATTAGTATTTCATCGTAAAATTGCCATAAACATCAGTAAGAAAATAAATTCTCATATATAATAACTCGTCTGCAAAATGAGATCCTTCCACTTCCACGAGGAATGCACGTCTTAAAGAAGTTTCGCAAAAAAAAAAAAAAAAAACAGGACAAAAGCTTGTGGTTTCTAGGCTACGTAGATCTATCTATTGTGCCCCATTTTCATCAGCCATTCAGAACTAAACAATAGGCCCTCATAGGTGCTGCTATCGCACGTGCGCGGTTCCAAGAAGCCAATAATTGTGCACTGCTCGGCTGGGATTGGCAGGACAGGTGCAATCGTTGCGATGGAGTTTATCATTGAAAGACTTCAGACGGCCACCGCTTGTGAATCAATGGATCAGATCCTCAAGGAGCTTCGCGATCAGCGACCATTCTCTATCCAGAATGATCTGGTTCGTGATATGCGTTCTTTCAGCTTTTTAAACAGAGTGCTAACTTTGCCACTCTATTGATTTCCCTGCCATTCTTTTCTATGAAAAACAATTAATTTCAAGTGGTTGGCTTATATGCGAAAACCACCATTTTCCAACATTGTGATTAGTGCTTTCGCTCTTGCCAATGAGACAAAGAATGCAGTCATCTTTCCTCTCTCCCATTTTTCTAGCAATTCGCTCGCAAACACTTTTGGCTAAAACTTGCGGTTCTAATTTTTATTCGCCATTGCATTCCTTATTCTGATCTACTAACTTTCCGGGCCACCTGGAGCTGTGAGAATAAAATTTGATCGTTGACTTTGGTTTGAACAATCCTCGGTGCTGAACAGAACCCACAGAAATGTCGCGTTTTCAAACCGTTTTCCTCTAGCGCTTCTTCAGGATCCTTAATGCCTGCATGCAGTTATCACTTCTAGGTTTTTTCCAACCTTTTTAAAATTCATTTCTACGCTTGTCTGCAGTCTCATTCGCGGGCTAGTTGCTGAAAATTACGAAATATGAGGCAAGTCTTTTTTCTCCCCATTGGGAAGTCATAGCGAGAGGTAGAGGTCCAGCGCCCATGTATGGCTACTTAATCCAAATTCTGCAAGTACTCCGCTTACAGAAGTGCTCGTCAGTTCCTCCAAAATGTTGGCTAAGTTTATTAACATTTTTTTCGAGTAGAAAGTTTTCTTCCGCACTGAACTGTACTAGATTATAATCGATTCTACAGGCACTCCTAGTAATAACTGAAAATTGAAACTGCGCGAAACACTCAATTAGCACGTTTATAGAAAAGATACCTTTGTGTCAGAGAAGAATCGAACCGATTTCAGACATGGTGCAACGTGCAACAATCTTTCCGCTTTTTACGCAATTTTCATGGATTTTCATTTTTCTGGATTCATTTCCATCTGATACGAATGTTTGAGCAGATGATGACTATGTTTGCATATCAATTTCATACAAATAATCTTTCAAAGTTGATTTAGTGTTGTTCTTTTTTTCAGTGATCGATGAGAAATTTGGAAATCTCGGCTATTTGTTGGCATTCATTGCATCGATTTTAACAATCGACACATCCTTGACAAGCTCGTCGTTTTGACATTGAGATAAATTTGGAGATTCTTAGAAAAAAAGATCGCATTAACTCGATCTATTAAAGCAAATAATTCAGAAACGTCGATATGAAGAACAACATTACTAGAAAGTTTGCTCAATGCTTTTTCGTTTTATTTTCTTTTTTCTCTCTTGGCTGCATAGGGTTGGAGAAATTTGAATTCCAATTGGAACTGATTTAGTTACTAAGTGCGTTTAGAAGAAGTAGATTTCAACGCATCCGGATACTGCTGCACTTTGCTTTTAGAAGTAGGAGATCAAGTGTCAACTTCCAGTTAAAACGGTAACTACGAGTGCCTGTGGAATCGAGTATAATTACAGCAGTTCAACCTATCCGAATTTGTGCCTCTTCTAGACCAAAAATAAAAGTTGACGCTTACAAATGCCGAAAGAGGATATATCTTTAAGTGCTTTCAACAGTTTTTTAAATGCACTTTCTCATTTCCTTTTACTGAATATCACCACTTCAGATGCATTAACATTGGCCGGTCTTCTTTGTTAAATATGGCGAGAATGCGCGTTTTTGGAAGTAATAGCAATGATTTTTGCTGAATCCCAATGGATTTCGTCACTACTCACTATCGAATCATTGCCGTCACTCAAGAACACCTTTATCCCCAATCTTACGAACGAGGAGTAGCACAACTCGCGTCCCCTTTTCGGCGCTTTTAATTTCAATGCGCTGCTTGCCTGCTCGGGGATCATTTGGCCCTTTTTTTTTTTCAGGAGTCAATTTATTCCATTTATCAGCACTTATATCTATTTAGAGGCTGTGGGAAGAACGATTCTTATATGGAATTTTAAAAAAGTGTTCTAACCTCGAATTATCGAGGAAAATCCGACCTGGATAAGATTGAGACTCTTAGACCCGTCTTCATTCACTCTTTGCAACATCTTTTCTTAAGATATGAGGCTTTTAAGGATATCACCATCCCTAACGTTGTGAATTTCTACTCACAAGCTCGTGTCGAAATTATCCGGCAATCATCACATCAAAATAGAGAATTCCTAAATTTGCAATGAAATTGCCAACGATATTCACTCACAAATGTCTTTTCGTTTCAGCAATATCTGTATGTACACCGGATTATGCTCTTCTACTTTTTTGAGAAACATAAGATCGGAGCAGATACGGATGAAATGCTCGGAAAATATAAGCGATTTGTTGAAGACTATAACAACGCGACCAGATAACAGAAGACAAATTCATTTGCACTCGAAGAGGCTAACAATGCATCAAATGGTGTTTCTCATTAATATCCTGTGGCATCAAAAGGATAAGCAGCCTTTGTTGCTGGAACGGCAAGATTACTCGCTACCCCTCCACTTCCTCTCTACTCATCCTCGCCCTTGGATCGTATATGTGCTTGCAAAAGGAGGGTTAGATCTACCTCTGAACAATCGACGACAATCGCCTGCCGAATACACAATATTTTGCATCAGAATACAGTCGCGGCACTTCACTTGGTCTCTTCAGCTGTACAAAATAATGTCCCCTGACAGGACTTGGTATTTGCTGCTGTCCTTATGCATTTAACAGATGGAACGAATCCATATATGTGTGACGTTGCATAAATGCATTCAAGGTTTCGGCTGTTTAGTCCCAACACGTATAGCAGTAGGAGTTAAGATAGACAGACAGAAACGTAACGATGCTAGCATAAGCAAGCAACTCTCGTCTTGGAGAGTAATAACGTAACCTATATATAAACAAAGATATCAACAGCTGAATGAATGTGCCAGACGATGTGTTCTGTCACATTCCGTCCACCTCGCCCACATTTCTGGCTGTCCTTATGGAAATTCCAAAAAAAAAAAAGTTTATTTGAGCAGAAATGTGACTCGACAAGTTGCAAATGCGCATAAATATCTTGATACGTCGTTTGAATGTCTGCAATTTCGTTCGAATTCGACGAATCAGTGTTAAATTTGACGAATTCTTGGAAGCATTTACGCAATAAGACAGGGCGTAAATGCTGGTTCCGAGGAAATTTGCGAACGAGCAGAGATTAATTAAGTAGTAAGGAATTAGTGTGTACGAACTTGGAGAATCTGGTATGCTATGTAGCTTTGCGTTATACGCTATGCAGGAAGTTCCGTATCCAGGAACCCCGGTTGTGCCCCACCCTGACATATCTAGGAAACCTTATTTCCGAGCTTAACCTATGCGATGAGTAGACGCACGCATACGCACACACAAAGTAAGATTGTAAAAATACTTAATGAAGTAAGACGAGATGGCATTTTATTTGGCTGGAAATCGAGAGTAAAAGGATGATGGAAGACATCATTTCGCTGCAATGACTTATGACAGTAAAGCGAGAAAGCAAGATTCTTACATGGCTAAGAAGCACGAGATCACTTTCACTTGCAGCAAGACTGGAAGAGCATCAGTGGTGCCATGGTGATATATGCGCTTTTGCATTCCCTGTGCACTAAGCAGCCGTTTTATGAGTTGGAAAGAGAAGATGGGCGAAGTAGTGCCTTCATACTTTATCTAAACCGAGTGTTCGCATAAATTTTATGCATAGCAATCGCTTTTTTGCGGCCGAATCAAAGTAAAATGCGAAAACAACAGACGTTTGCAAACCGCTATGAAAAATGCTAGGAGATATCATTACTGAGAACTCCATATCTTTCAAATTTTCTAACCTTTATTTCAGTGACTGCCAAGTGAAAGATATTTGTGTGTGTACCTATACAGATGTGACGCTATTGTCACCCGCTCTGGAGACGCTCAAAAAAGAACACCACTGCATTCTTTACCTTTGTTACGTTGCCATCTTCGTTGACACTTATATCGCTCCATTCCCTTCCTCAAGTACGGTCCATCATACCGCTGAACGACTGTTTGGAAGAATGACTGCAAAATTATAAGGCGTGAAATTGTGGAAGGTATCAATTCCCATCTATCCCTCTTTTAGCCACCGTCCAGTCGGAGTTCTCCTCGTGCCTATATAAAGTCTCACCTTCCGAGACGTCGAAAAGTGTTTATTGACGAAGAGTGGAGAAGGGGGTAGGCAGGGAGAAGAAAATGGTACGAAATGACGTAAGATGACGTGAAGTTCAGGCAGATAGTTAAGTAACATTTCCACTTAGTTCAAGGGCATGCCGCGAAGGGTCCAAGATGCGGTTGCCCGATGACTGAGCTCTCTCGCAATGCAGGTGACCTCCACAGAAAATGTCCACATATTTTAGTCACATATACCAAATGTCTCGTCGTGAAGCAAGGAAAGACGACGACAAAATTAGATAAAAATGTGGAGAACTTTCACGTTTTAGAGGAAAACGTCGAAGAATGAAGGATCGTTTTCGACTGAAATTTTGATTGAGATTAGTCATGCACTTAAATGATTACAAGCGATTTTTGACAATAAGATCGGATTTATTTTCACATGTAGACGAATCGCAGTAGGAAAAGGCAGGTTTCTGTGCGCAAAAAAATACATGTAAGAAGGCAACAATATGAAATCGAAAACAACGGAAACACCGCTATCTTTTGAACCTAAGTGGATCCTACCAACGTGAAGTATAGCAGTTGGGGAATGCACCGAAAGACAGAGAGTGAGAGTGAAACAAAGGGATCGAAAAAACAACAGATTTTTCCTTCGCAACAGTACAAATGCCAGCTACCAAGCAGATGGCTATACGAATCATGTCACGTCAAAGTAGAGATAGGAAGAGATGAAGTTCGTTCCGCTTCTCCACCACATATTTTATGTGTATGAGTCTGTTTGCACTCTGTTGATTTTCAGAAATACTCTTTATGCTAGCACCCACTACCGCACCGTTCAAACTGAATTCAACCCGGGCCTTAAATGGGGCTATTCAGCCGTTGGCTGTGTTATCCCGAACTTTTGTGTGACCCCTACTAGTGCACCGAGCTTAGTACGACATTCGTCTGCCTTCAGATCACCTCCTACCACCAGCTACGGTGTATGAACAATGCAGCCCAGCCCTTTCCGAAATCGCACACCGAGTCCAACTTTTTTATTTGTCTTTTCAAAATCATGAGTTTCATCCTCACTGAATTCAGCATGTCGTCATCCACGATCATCTTCGAAGCCTGAGTTGCTTATCTCTTTAGAATGTTTCCTGTTGCAGCATGCAGTATCTCGTACTCATTCTCAAAAGGGCACACTGTATTGGCGTTTGAATCACTTATCTCTCAATATAACCTGACAAGAAAAACAAGCCTGCAATGTAATACAGTTACAGCTTCTTTTATTGCCTAGTTGAACATTTGGGTAACAAATCCACTCCCCAAGTTTTCAGACGAAGGATTTGTCACCTAAAGCAAACGCTGTCATTTCGGGACTGACCTCTCAAACTTGAAACTCCAAAAGCGCACTAACACCTTAACGAGTCTTTTCGGATGAAAATACATCTTAGCTACAAGAGCAGTGAAAAAATGGTGCAATGTACTTGTGCTTTTTTCAAAAATCGGTGCAATTCTGTTCCTCTACCGCCCTCCTAAAATCGGGCTGCACTGTACTTGTACTCTACTTGCGCACCTCAATTTGCTACAATACCGCACCATACCTGGTATTAGCACAAGTACAGTACAGAAAGTATTCCCTTTGGTCCAATGGCTTCACTACCAGGGGCAGAGTGCGGTCGACTTAATGATAGTGAAGCGATCCTCAATGAAGTATGAGCGTCGACTTTGGTCCCTCGTATTTCCGGGCGCCGTCGTAGTTCGACGGCGCCCGGAAGAAAAGGCATCATCCATCAAACACGTTTACACGAATGACTGGCAAAGATTTCGAAGCTTTATATATGAAGTCCAGACTGAAATCTGGAAAAACGAATCACCAACGAGTGATTTCGAAGCAATCGCATGCCTACAGCGCACACTAATCCTTACGATAGCAATGCAGAATCGTGATGGGAAACTCTTCCCTCCTAAAATAGTTGTCCAAGAAGTTATTCGCCGATGTCGATACTCCTTCGTTCAAAATCGACAACATCCCCATATGTCCGGGGAAAGCCGATCAAGATATTAGCCGAATCTGACTAATGACGACCCATTAAACTCATGAGTAATCTTAAGGACAGTGAAGCAAAATCCACAAGAAGCCTTTTCCAAGCTCATCCAAAGGCAATTTATTACCAATTCGCCTTCACGCAAACTGTCTTCGACACAAACCTTCAAGAAGCTAATAGCCCTCATACGTCTCGCCTCTAGTTCTGAATCCTCTCTA
>JAARMF010000323.1:46248-75258 GCA_022844705.1 Toxascaris leonina | reverse complement strand
CCCCCCCCCCCCCCCCACCTCCGCCTCCTATGAACCTCCCTTTCCTACCGTAGAACTGCACTGCGAAGTCTCAGCCCTTCTCTTTCATCCATGTGTTTCAGTATCACCATCTGGTTTGAACTTAAAACAAATACGTAAATTTAATTAGAAACACAACCAACGTATACACTGCACAAATAATAAAGAAGTAATATGTAAGATAAGTGCACACAACAGAAATAATGAGCTCATTGAAAGAAAGCCATAGAGAGAGAGATAAGGATAGACCCCACTGAGCACGTATGCCTTCCAAATTAAACATAGCACGAAAAACGGGGAATGATGGGAAGAAAATTTGAATAAATCGAAAATTTGACTTGCTCAAACAACAGAACACACCTGAACCCCTCGCGGCATGAATCCGATGTTCCAAGAGTAATGGCGAGCAGATGCAATTAACGCCTACTATTAAATGCGTGCGACAACTCACCTATTGTTCTTTAAAGTAACTGAAACAAAGCAGTTGTTATTTCGAAAGTGCATTTAGTGCAATCGGATCTTCGGCACCCTTCAAAGCCAAAATATTCAACGATATTTTCAGCTAAAATAGAAGAATAGAAGGATCATTGCATCACTTTTAAACGCTATCATGCATTAAAATCTTTTACAGCTGACTGAAAAAAAAAACAAATCGGAAAGACAAAAATACGAATGAAAACACAACACTAAATGAGAAAGGTGATCTCTTATATGAAAAAAAGAGAATAAAATTGCGTAACACAGAAGATACAATCATCGACTTTTTTTTTCTAACACCAAAAATTACTTCGGAAGTGTGAATAAGCAACAGCAAGGCACAAATGCACATGATCACTGAGGTAATCCTCACAAAAAAGACCAAATGCTATGGATCCATGGAAAAGTTTCCGTCGAAAAAGACGCAGATCCATCGTAGAGGCGACTCTACAGAACTTCTACCCTTTTGTCGATTGCTCGCATTCATCCCACCTCGAATCCACCCTTCCTTCCCCCCTTTCCCTCACCTCTAATGGACATGTTTCTAAACATGCTCAAAATAAATATAAGAGCAGGGCCAATTGCTTCATCACAACCCATAAAGAGCTACAAATGTTATTTACAACGTTTACATGACATCGCTGGCTCCGTAATCAAAGGCTCAATCGAATAGGCTTCTCGGGAAACAATGCAGCACTACTGGTTTAAAAACATCTGCAACTAACTTAAAAGTCTCACGTCCTGCTTATAAGAAAAAGTTAAGTTAAAGTATTAGCAGCTGCTCAATGAAACTGTTCATTTATATAATAAAACACCTAGGCGGCACTCATACAGAACGAGCTCCCACGAAACGAAGCTTCCAAAACATACATTTTGGCTTTCAATCTCATTTCCCTCCTTTCACAACATGAAAAATGTTGAAGAAGGATAAGATAGATCAAGCATAAAGATTAATACAACAACATATCTGTCGGTATTGTTCAGAAGCAGAGTAACAAGCACACTACTCATTCACTTAAATACCACGTATCTTTTCAAAAATGTCGTTCACAATATTATCACAACAGAGGATATGTGCAAATTATTCCTCAATACGTACAAATGCACCACATTTCTAAATGATCGATAGACTACAACGGCTGATTATTCATATTGGCAGCCAACTCTGCAACCGCAGTCCTTGGTTATCACAAAGATGATCCGTGAAGGGAAGACAGTTAAAGTACTCGCAAAACGGACAGTCGAAATCGGCGCGTAAATAGAAAACAGCCAGTAGAAGCATGAAAAGTCCAAACGCGGCCATTAAGCACGCAATTACGATCACAAGGCGCCACGTTCGATCGTGATCATGCGACTGTATATAAGGAAAGGTCGCTGAAATTAACCACATTTCAATTCATACTTCCAATATACTATGCCGCGTCGAATAAAGGCTTCGCCTCATAAAAACCACCGAATTCAATCTACCTAGCATTTATAGTTTCTTGCGAAAATGCACATACGTTTACTTTTGCTGCAAAAGATCGACTCTTCCATCATTTACCCATGTTGATTCTTAATTTTCGTTTTCGCTTTAGACATGTGTTGGCTTTGATTCCACTCCATTTGATGTAAAATATCATCGACGCAAAAACATGGTCAAGACTGTCGCAATGGTCAATTTTTGTTTCAGCGTACATTGATGACACTAGACTTCTGCACACAACTCCACTAAATGCACGCCTTCGCCTTCCTCACCGACTCTCGAACTGCCCAAATAAATGATGAGGGTGACATAAAACCCGCTTCCAACAGTGACTTACTAGTCTATAACACAAATCGCAGCGCCATTCAGCAGCTGTCAACAAAAAACCCTGGTTACAAACCTATTCTTCCAGCACAGCTACACACATAAGTCTGAGCCGTTCATATAAGAAAACGCAGCAGTAAAACTAATGAGTGACAAATGAATAATTCAAAGTCCACCTAGCGACAGAAGAAATCCGAAGATGAATCCGAATAAGTGCGCCCAGTTGTCGATCCATGGAAGCAGACCACATATGAACAATACCACTGTGAACATTGCCAGTTCCCTTAGCGCAGACCACGGCCGTTGAATCAACCGCCTAAACGTCTGCATTCTTTAGATGCATTCACTTAAGAAAGATCGAGAAATGCAAATTCAAATAACACGCAGCATCATGTTAGTTTCAGATCACTATTTCAGGCATAACTGCTGCAGCAAATACCTCTCGCGCTTTGTGCACTCACACGAATTTTGTTAGCGTCGTACACACATCTACCACTTACTGCCCATCCCATCCAACCTATCAAATTCACTAGGTAGCAAAACGCTTCGGAAACCAATATTGAAATTCGCCCATCAAACGCACTGATGTTCCATACTCCGCACAAATAATGCCATAGAACAATTACAAGCACGACATGCACCTCTTGCGATTCTATTAACATGTCGAGTGGAGTTCTACACAAAGAGAAAAGCAACGAAATAATGCGTAACAAAATATTGTCTCTTAAGAACGATTGCTTTTATAGATCCACATCTAAAACGCTTTGACTGCAGGAAACTGATACAATATACAGCCAGCACGTCAGCGTACCAATGATTCATTCAGAAAATATTCACCCAGTGAGATACTAGGAGTGGAAGAGTGAATTCGCCTACACGCAGCAAAGAGACGGACGAATCGAAATGTTTCTCGTTAATTCTGGCTTACAAATAGAGTTCACAGTTGCTTAGAGAAAAAACTTACCAATTATATATGATATCAGTATACATCGCAGCGAATATTCCAATATGCGACCCTGCGGGCCCAACCTCAGGCTGCAAATTGAAGGCAAATACTGAACATAAAAAACGACATGTGGCATAACGCTTCCGAAATAATATCAGCTATAAGATGATCAAAAGACTGACTTATTCAACTTCTTGAAGAAACGATGCACCCTACTGAAATGGTAATGGCGGTGTAGATTAGAAAAATCACAATCCAACTATTGGCGTTTTCGTGCGCTATCCAGAAATAATTTGAAGTTCAATCACCCACTGTTAACGACTATAACCAGCAAAACGCCAAACGATTTTCATGGTTCTTTGTTCTTTTACCCAGATTGGATTTTGAAAAAACAATCCACTCTATATGAACCGTCCTGCGTACATTCTTTCCGTACGTGACAGTGAGTGATGCATGACTGCACCAATGTTCAAAATACAGAAAGCAAGGCTGATGAGTGTGCTTCCCCAGAGCCTAGCCTCAACCTACTCTCGTCGAAAATATGCCTCTCAACGCCTCATAGAACCCCACAGACAAGATAAGTTATACGTGCGAACTCCACAACATCATGAAACTCCACCATACGAAATGTCTGCGCATGATCGCTCAGAATTTGGGAAATCAGTAGAGAACATAACCAGCAAGCTTTATTACAGAAGCTTTCTTGCTCCCCAACTAAAAGCCACTGAACAAACTCAAAACTCTTACAATTTGTGCTTGAAAAGCCTGAAAGAGCATAACTGTGAGTACAATCAAAAGATCCGAATGCTCACCCTATAAGGTAGGAATATTGCACTGGCAAGGCTACCACCGATGCCGGCACCCATATAAACAATTGCCATGCGTGCCCAGCCTATTAACTTTTCAAGGTCGCGCATATAGTACCATTGAATGACCACCGTAATCGCGCAGTGAATTATTCTGAAATTGTCCACATAAACCCATACAGCAGACGAAGAAACCTCTCTCTTTTTGGTCGTCATCGCTTCATTACTAACTGATTCATTATGCATGAAGGATTCGCTTGTAAACCGACTGGTTATACCACTTGGAAATATGAAAACGACAAGCTTTTCCAACCTCACCGATAACTTCCACTTTTATCATCGTACTTTCCACTGTAAAAAGGTGCCGTTTTGTCAACAAATCCGCACAAAGAACATTTTGCACATTTAATTAGCACTCCAAACCCAACGGATCGATCGCTCAATTGTCCCACAAACCAAGTGTTACAACGTTGTAATACTTGGTTGCATCTGAGAGCTTTGCTCATTACGTTGCACCGAAATTGCGGATGAGAATATTACAACAACATTGCACTTGAATATAGATCAGCTCTGTTCTATAGGCATCATGATGATGCGCTTCCGTCAGTTGAAAAGAAAGAATACGCAAAAAGAATAACAGAACTACCCGGCATGCAAAAATATCGGGATGAAAAGGCGATAAAACTGGTCGGGTTGGTCCTTAAGCATAAAAGGCAGCATCCCACATATTTCGCCTAAACACGACACCTGAAAAACACTCTCGTAATGAATAACACTCTTCGAAGTGAAGAGGTTAGCGATGCGACTGGATTATTTAAATGAGCGTTACACATGGACGCAATCAACAATAGGCCATACGGGTGCAGTCAACCAAGTGGAACGGACAAACACAAAAAGACCTGCATAATGGAAAAAAAGTTATAGCATTGCTTGCATACACTGAATGAAATTCAACGTATGCAAGCAAAGTCAATGTGTCTCTCGAACGAGATAGAAAACATCGAACCTAAAACGGTATGCAAGAACCGAACTAGCAGGACAAATAGCTCTGATGTGAGGCAAGCAATTTAGCAACCCCACCTGCAATGTTGAAATAAACGAAAGTAAATCCAGCACACTAAAGTCTAACCAACTGAGCTGCTAAGATGAGTACCACTAACCAAAACTGAAGCAGAAAACTGCTTTGCGGTAAACTTTTTCATTACATTCTTTTTCGGCAGTTTTCTGCAACCGTTGCCGTCCATCCCACATACAAAGTTCACAGAAATACCCTAGTCTCAATGCGTTAAAGCAAACACCTCATTTAATGAGTCTATTGGCATAAGACAGACAGATGGAAAAATTGCATGAAGCAACAAGAACCCAAACGCCAGCCTCATACTATTCGGGCGACGGACTTATCCATTATACCACCGCCCCGAATCTCTAATCTCTTCTTTGAACACTTTCATGCCAGCAAGCGTAACAAGACTATACCTGGATTTGCTTCAGCATCGCAGTTATAAAAGAAACAGAGTTTATGCTAGGTCACAGCAAGTTTCAAGTAAAAAGTGATATACAACTGTGTCACATGCATTAAATGACGACACAAAGAAACATGCAAATATTGGAAACATTTAGTACCATTAGCTAGATATGCAGACTACT
Organism: Toxascaris leonina; assembly: GCA_022844705.1. Classification (NCBI taxonomy): domain Eukaryota; kingdom Metazoa; phylum Nematoda; class Chromadorea; order Rhabditida; family Ascarididae; genus Toxascaris; species Toxascaris leonina. Next base: position 69,575 of record JAARMF010000323.1, on the reverse strand, counting down.
CCATAAGTTCTCTTATCTAATCACCGAACATCTCTTTCCCAGGTATATTTCATTTGACATTTTGATGAAGCACAGAAAGCACTCAACAGGAATAGAAGAAGAGTACCTGCGAGCAAAGAGTGGCATTTTCATGGAAATACCCCTGTACGAAGTCACAATAGTCACGTGTTGTTATGCGGCACTGTCCATGCAACTGAATGCAACACGGGCGTCCTGTTATTTCACACTGCATATGCTTTTCGTTTTCTGGTATCAGCAGCACTCGATGAAGACATTGCTAAAATGACCCTTTGTCAATGTACAGCAAAGGCTGCATCAAAATGTCACGGCATATCAATTTCAAGTAAGCAATCATTTTCAAAGCGCTAAAACCTGTGCATAATCTTCCGATCACAGACCACAAAATCAGAATTTAAGACTCGCATTTGTGTATTTCAACTGACTCTTGACTAGAAACAAACCGTCAATTTGCAACTTGTTGCCGACTTTAACTTTAAACAAAGTTGAAACTTCGCACAACACTACATGACTTGAAAAGCACATTTCCAGTTTCGAGCTGACCACATATGTGAGTGAGCGGAATATGCTCGACTCGATTAGATATTGAGAAATGAATGCTGCTCAAAAATTTCAAACCATTATTGAATGCTAGCAAGGTGCATTTAAATGCAAATTCTGAGCTCAAAAATAAACGTCTCTAAACGGAAAAATACAGAGAACGCATGCCTCAGATAGAGCGCTAGGCAACAATTGGAATAAAACCGGCCTCTCAACTGATTTGCAAGATTCAGCGCCAGAAATTACAATGAAGAAAACGGGCCTCACCTTTTTGCAGCATTATAACAGCCATCGTGGATGTCAGCACGACAGAACTCTTGCGAGAAAAATTTATAGCACAGCATTCATGAGTGCAAAATTTCGTCAGAACCCAACAAAAAGAAACTAATTTTGACGGAAAAAAACGTATACTGTACTCTGCCATAAAACAGCACAGTGTATTACTACCACCTCTTCTTATGGCGGCATATGTGAGCGTATGCCTTTGCTTACGTTGTGATCTAGCTGCTCCACAATCAACTGTTGTGTCGATCTATTAATAAGACGCGAGGCTCCAAAGTCCGCTCGGTTGCCCTGTTTCCTTTTTTATTCAAATGCAATAACCGTTAACTGATGTTATTATGATGGCAAAGATGCTACCGACCACGCAAACGGTAACTGCTTATATTACCAAGGAGTGGATGAGATGAGCGGGGCGGAGCCGAATCTCACGTTTCGAAAAAACCGACAGCTATGATAATGCCACTTCTTTCCACCCTTCCAGAAATGCTTAAATCAAAGTTATGATCACTGCTAAAACAATCATACGACTAATGCAAATATATGCCCCAAATGATGATCAAACCAATGAATCTACCAACGCCGCTACAAGAAGATGGGATTCACGCGGATATGGGCCGGCTGATTAGTGAGAAATAAACGGGATGAAAATCATCAGCAAGTTAAAAAAAAAAAACGAGGCCAGAAATTGTCCCGGAGAAGCTCCAGCAGAAACGCAAAGAAAAAAAACGAAATAGACAACATTGCGGTGAATAAAATAAGACCACAACCGTCAAAAACACCGAGGTAATGAATTATTTACAAACAGGTAGCGAATATCGCCTGTTTAAGCAAAACTTAAGCTTGGTCTAGAATGAACGCTAATGATCTAGACAGCAAAGAAAGAACAGCAGTGAACAATTATTCGCCGAGGGTTCATATAGATACGCATTGCAACAATCTCATATAACAGAATTTAACCGAGATAACAAATACTGTCGCAATAATCCTTCAAGCGGCGAAAATCGCAGCATCAATAAGGCCGCGATCGCAACTTCTTACAAAAGAAATAAAAGGACTGCTTGGAAAAAGAAGAAAGATGATACGGGATGCGAACTTCCAGATGAACATAGAATCCTGCCAACTTAACAAGTTGATCAAAAAAAAAGGACGTGGGAAAACTGTTGCCAGAGGTACTTGAATATAACGAAGCAAGCTATATCCCGGAGAAACTGAATCGGGAGGAAAGCTTTCTAGTTGAAAACAAAAAAGAATAACTGAGCTGAGAAAACGCGATCGGTCATTCACGATAAAAACGCAAGAAACTGATCACACCGTCCACAAGTTCTTTATGAGATCATACAGAAGTGAGTGCTTACACACAAAAAAGCGATGAAGTGTTCTTAAAATCACCAACTTAGAGCTAAGAAACGCGATCCAACGCATGAAAAAAAGGAAAGCGGCAGATCGATAGACTAACCATCGAAATGTTCGAAGGCGGAAAAGACCTACTAGTAAAGCAGTTGAACACCTTGTTCAACGACATGACCGAACATAAAAAAATTCCTGAAGATTTCGCCCACTCAAAAAGATTTCTGCTGCCAAAAACGGCAGTCACAACGACATCAGCAACCATTTCTAGCGGCAATCTCAGAGTGTTTACCGGCAGCAGAAAGATCGAATAGAAGCAAAACGTCGAAAATGTAGGCTTTAGGCCGAGCAAGTCGACAACGCTCAATCGATGTGCTTACTACACTGATCGAAAAAAGCAGACAATACAACTTGCCCCTTCATTTGCTGCTTGTAAACTATGAAAAAGCTTTCGACTCTATCGAACCAACGGAGATAGGTGTCCACAGTCTGCACTTCCCTCTGCAGTTCAACGGAAATTTGCAAGTTGCGCTCGACGATCTAGAATGGCACAAGAGAGACGTGAAATTGGACAAGAAAGGATTTTCGCATTTGAACTTCGCAGATGACACAGTTCTGATATCTCATTGCCTCAAATAAAAACGCACTTGGACTTGCCGTAAAAAGTGCAGCCTAGACTTACGAATGAATATTTCTAAAACGAAACTGATGAGTAACCAAGAAACAGCCTGCTGTAAGAGAAAAGAATCAAACAAGGCTAGAAAGTCTTTCTCAAGAATAAAGACTTCTACGCGAGAAAAAAAAATGTACCAATGAGTCTCAAAGGGAAACTTATTGATAAAGGCGCAACGCCGAATTCTCTACGGCATAGAGACGTTGACCACTTCCATGAAAATACGCAAGCTGCTAGCAACGACTGAGAGAAGGAAAAGAAACAGGAACCAAACTGGTCGTCAGGTAAGCCAATGAATGGCTACGATAGAGCAACAAAAGTAAAAGACTTGGTAATCGAGACCGGGATAAGAAAGCTTAAATGGGCAGCAAAGATAATCGCAATGAAAAATGAGGAATGAGTGAAAAGAATCACAGAGTGGACGCCACAGATTGGCAAAAGCAGAGACCGAATTGCAATAAAATGGAGTGAGGCTCTACAAAAGACCGCAGCGACCAACTGGACCACAGAAGCATTGAACCGAGACAAGTGGAAACGAGATGAAGAAGTACATATTCTTAATGAACGTTTGACTGAGTAAAGTAAAGCAAAGTAAAATGTTGGAGTATCATTTGCGAATATGCTTCTTTTTAAACTCTTTACAGAACCCTTCTTTCTCTCCAAGGCGTGCGCAGCAAAAGACTTAGTATCTCATCCCATCATGCTATGCTTATATAATTCAATTAAAGCTATCTTACCAGTGATCAACGTTGACAGCTGATGAGCTGCTGCAAGGTGTTTTTCTAACGTAACATGTCATCCTTACCTATATATGTCAACGACCGTGATTTCTAGTCCCCCCTTCCTACCATCAGCGGTATTTACTGTTCCTGATCTTTTTGCTAAAGAATTAACCAGCACGAGATAAATCGTGCCAACACTTCTTCCAATTATTGAAAACATGAAATTTGCATAGAACCATCCTGGAATCATTACTGCATCGGGACGATGGTATTTCTTGAAAAGGCACTTCCAATCCCACAATACCTGCCGTGAGGTGGCGGAATTTTAGCCAAGTACTCTTACCATGAACGTCTGATCGCTATTCGCTTGCAGCCGAACTTCTCTTATGAATATGAGATCCGTGTCAAAATTTTGCTACTTGCTATTCGCGCCAAGCACTTCGCTAATCGGATGCGAGTTTTGTGGAACTTCATCCCATATATCCCTTTTGGGCTTCCTATGCAATCCCCTCTTCAGTTTCCTCGCTGAAAGACTACCGAAATCTATCCTGTCTTTCTGAGCAAAATTTTGCGAAATCTTGACGTCGGACAGGTACTACAGTTGAGCTAAGCTGCGAAAGCGTTTTAGTGTTCCGTTTTCATAAACGGAAACTTATTCTGCGATGCGTCCGCTTCGGACACAAAACTAATTAATCACAACAGTTCGTCTCGACATTAACTGCATTTATAATCTGCATAACGGCGCTAACCTAATATCTCAGTCCAGATCAGCTGGATATGCTAACTGGAGGTTTGCACTTAGTGAGATCATGCTGCAAAATAGATATGCCTAAATAATGTAACTCTGTATCATGTTTTCAAGGTTCCCTACACTCATTCAAACGCCTCAATTAGAAGAGGAGTGCTGCAGCTGTGTTCATAGAACGATATGCAAGCCAAAACAACTTGAATATTCCAAATATAAACTTCCGCTGAGTGAGCACGAAGTGTGCTCATGTCCTCACTCAATGCATCCAACTGCGCAGTGGAAATCTACTCACTACCTCTTCTGTAATATATACGATCAGCTCAGTAACCTCAAGCAGTGCACACCCCTTACCCAAGACACTTACGTCATGTTATCTAAGCAGTTTCTGCAGTAAATGCCATTCGCAACATCAGCCAGCGAAACTTACCGGCCATTTGGTGATGTCGTCGGGCCATTCGAAAGGATCCACAGACGGTGGATCGTTGCAGTACCTGAAATTTCCTACCGATGGATAAAGCACAAAAAAAAGGAAAACTTCTTTTACTCAAGAAGAGAGTTAATTATGGATTCAAGAAAACTCGCACAACTAGGAATCGCAATAAAATATTCTAGTAAATGACATGCTCCGTTACAAAATCCATTTTAAAGAAGTTACTGAATCCATCACCAGGAGGTATGATAGCAAATATTGAGTTGTTTATAGAGAAATAACTGATATACCTTGGATCCTGACCACAGACTGCTCCGGATATACGTCCACTTGGCCCCATGGAGCTGACCTCCCATTTCACTAGCGATGCTATCACCTTCTGCAACGAAAGAACGATTCCATTATTCACCTACTTCTTCCCCACTGCTATAAATTACATGCAAAGACATTTGAAGACAAAAAAGCTTGTGAACCCAAATTGCCTGTCATCATGAACATGCGAAGGTGGCTTTTTGATTGTGAAGATGCACCACGAGCGAATAAGCTGCCTTCAGTTACAGTTACGCGACCATTTATAAAATTGAAGCGTCTGTTACCTACACGGCACGTTCGGCAAAAAAAAACTTTTCGGAAGAGATTCAGTTTCGGAATATGGATATCACAAATTGGGAACATACAACTGCGCTTTTGCAAGCTATGCACATCGGCTAAAGTTAGACAACCAAAAGTGCCACATGCGAAGTAAATCACTGTCGTCAATGTCACCAATAAGCAACCTAAAGCTCACGATGTGGCTTATGCCTAACCGGAAAGCTCCCAAAGGGTGAATCAAGTGTTTACTCCATGAGGGGGGGGGGGGGGGAGGGTTCATGGTGCAACCTCCCCTGTTCCCATCTCCCAAAACGTAGCATCCATATTCTCGAAGCGTACAACGTCGTACTGTCGGTTCGACAACATCGGGCCAGTCCTCACCTTACTGAAGGATGCTGAAGTAATCAAAACTCATTCAAGCATTATACAGGAATTTCATTCCTTAACCGCTCTATTGCAGCCCTAAACATAAATTATCTAAATTCCCACATCCTTCAAGCTTGGCTAGAATAGTTTTCAGTTTCTGAGGACCCCATCTCTGATGAAAAATATCTAGCAAATACTCTCATTTTTGCCTGACCTGAGCATCCTCTTCCCTTTCAAACGCGTTGCAACTTTTTGCAGAATCTGTTGGGTTCATATATCGGCTTCCTCAAGATTTAAAATCATTCACTTAAAATTAAAAAAAACATAATCGAGGAAAAATAAATACCGGGCATGTGTCCTCTCCAGTTTGGAAGCAACCCGTTCCATCGTTGTACACACAACAACCGGTCTGATTCTCCAACGCGCGATCTGCTTCTATCTGCGCGTAAATTCTTGGATCATGCCGCATACAAGGCGCAAATGTTGCACCCAAATGAACCAGATCTGACTGCAATTAAGATCACCTGACCATAGACAAATGGAAAGAGTATTGTGATAGCCAGAAATTCAATAAGATGCACTGTTACATATCGTCGGAAATAGTAGGTGAGAAGAAAGTGGGAAACATCAGACTATGTAAATGAAAATTCATATGTGCGTACGTATGTATGACCAGTAGCTTCAATACGAAAATGCGGTACATATCACAAGACTCTCCCACCAAATTCCATTTTCATTCAACTTTTAAAGCATTTTGGGGTATTAAATCTGCTCACAATCTGCATGCGTTTTGCCAACGAATGAGCCAAATTTTACAGCGGTCGAGTTGCTGAAAACGAATCTTTTATATGACAATTATGCGAATGGTTTACTGCAGTTGGAATACGACCACACTGTTATATATTTCTTGTACATTCCTGCGTGCTTCTGCAAATTTGTTTTTTAAACGTTTGTTATAGCGTCATCATACATACGCATATGCACATGTGTCTCGGTGCCCTTCTCAACTAGCGAACCATTGCAGCCAGAGCTGGGGAACTTATTATGTGTATTGCACACCATTGAGCAACTCCTCATGCAATATTCTGTTTTCATATGCCAATTTCGAAGGCTTCTATGGCTTATAAAGGCACCGAAGAGCCGCATACATCCTATGCCAGCTGGATTCCGCTTGACATGAGTCAGCCACCAAAAAAAAAAATCTTGCAGACTTGTAGAAGCTGCCGGGTCACCTAAAATATGACGCAACTGTTTTGCAAAATTTTCTCCTCTCGGTAGGTGATCTGTGAAGCTGCTAGCTCAGACAAGTGGAATGGAAAGACGACTTTCATGTCAGCCCCCTTCAACATACTTCTCTGCTGGTCTACCTTCATGCTGATGAAAGAGGCAACATAAGGGATGCGCTCATCTTGTCATCTTACGCTGCACGCAACTTAAAATTTTTTTTTTTTTTTTAACAGAAGAAGAAAACGTCAGTAAGGCGCTGCTACTAAGAAAAAGAGCCTTGCAGATCTGCTTTGCTCCATTTTCCGTCCCTAGTGAGAGCAGCATTTAAACGCTAGTGAAAGCGTTGATGCCATACGTTGCAAACGAACTTTTGGAACGACACAACAACGCAACCTCTTCGAAGATCTGTTCCGAATTCGGATTTTCTACGAACCAAAACATACGAGAAATGCTATTTTTTAGCAAGAACTTGCATTACGGGAAAAGTGGCACAATCATATGTATACGAACAACTATTATTTTGAAGCAGCTCCCCACAATATTATCGAATAACAGTGCAATTTTGCAATTGTTTCCGAAAAAGCTTTCATTGGAAGTCGATGTTTTAGCTGAGGCCTTCATAAAAGCAGCATCAACCTTACCTGAACATTGCTCTTGGAAAGTGCCACCAGAAGCAATCTTACTGCGAGAAATGGAATACGATATGCTAATAAAACAACCTGCCCTACTTGCTCGTTTAGAAATACGATTATAAACCTAAGCTGTAACGTAGATTCATAAAGTTAATAACAAAAATAACTTACAAATTTCGGTCCCAACCAGAGATTCTCCAGCTCATAAACGCTCACATGCTTCAGTGTCACAGTGGAGTGCAAAACATCGGCGGTTCTTTCGACGCGTCCGATGCCAAACGGACCGAACCCGTACGTGAAAACGGTTATGATCGTTACCAGCACTTGAACGCACGTCACCCAGTAGGTGAAGTATGGCCTGAAATATCTCGTAAACCACAATTTCCATACTATCCAATCCGATGACGAAGTGGTGGATGCAGAAAAAAAAACAATTGAATCCAATCCCAAACGAGAAGAACACCTGATGCAATTCCCGTAGCAGTGATATGATTTGCATGTCAGAAATGCTGACAAACTGAGCAAATCAATGTTGTCAATGTAAAAAAAAAAAACTGGGTACAATAATCTTTAAGGAATTAGCTGAAATATCGGAACACATTGCGTAAAAATTGACATCACGTCCAAACTTCATCGCAGATAGGACCATCTTCTGCTTGCACCCATTACCCGATAGGTGTAAACACAGAATCACATCGCTGCTCAGGCATCATACAATGCATAAAACTCTAAAGCAAACGCCTGAATGCGGCAAAAACCCACGCCTTCCAGATCTTATATAAGAGGAGGGCACTTCTGAAGTGGAGTTTCTTCAAATCTCAAATCGAATTGAGGAGAGGAGATGGGAACGCTTGTCTCAAAACAGGAAGGTCCGGAAGCGAAAAAAGTGCTCGCAAACAACAACAATAACAACAAACAGACAAAAAACAAACGGTAGTCACAACGAGATAAAAAAAAAATTGAAAAACCCGCTATTACGAACAATGACAAACAACAAGCAATCTAACACCACAAACCTCACAACCAGATTGCAAAAACACCAACCAAAACGTATCTACCCCACTTTGGTGGGGAAGCATCTGTGAAGCTGCAAAGACGTCACACATATATATATCATTCTCTTGGCAAATCAATCTACGAAACAATGCCTCGTATTTGACACACCAATGAACCCAATCGGAACCTATACCACCTTCTCTGAATTTAGACAAACGCGACCATCTTGAACACCTCTTTCGAAACTCTACAAATATGACTGAAAATACTGAAGCGGCGCTACGCTGAACTGCACAAGTGTTCTCACAGCACTGGATCAGTGTGCCCCATCTTACTTAAGCTGAACTCTGCAGCCGCCCTTTTACCGTGCCTTTAATAGACTGAAAATGTCGAAACAACCTTTGTTTGCGATCGCATAACCGGACTACGACAACCAGATCGCTTGGAGGCTTTAATGAAGCGCATCGAATTCATTTGAAAATTACTTGTAAGAAGCTAAAATATTGTCGCTCAATGCTGATGGCTATATGGCCTTTCCCTCATGCATATGAAAAGACACTCCGTCCTCTGCTTTCTACTTAGAAGGACGTTAAGCATATTCTTTCAATTTAGTCCATTTCTCTCCTCTCCTCTGTTTCATTTCCCATCTTCATCTAACTTGAGTTGCACTTTGTGCAGCACCTTATGCAGCATGCAGTAAAGAAGATAAGCCTACCTGTTCATGACTCTGTGCCTTGCAACTTTCTCTGGATTACTCAAGAGCATTTGCAACCTATGAAACCAAACATGGAGATAATAGACAAGAAAATGACTCAAACAAAATTCAGCATCTCTAGCGCATTACTAAAAGAAAAACCCCTACACATACCCGTTTCCGTTACATACCACGGCTGACGACGAGGTTTATGAGCTATAACATTTCATAACGAATGAGCCATACCAATAAAGAATATTAAGTGCGCTCACCCATTTCGTATTCTGTGTGTCTGCTAAAGCAGCATTGCTTAACATCAATATGCATTTTACCAAATAGCATCAAAAAGAGATTATGACAGTTTCCTCGCACAAGACGAGAGACTGCACTGAATAAGGAATCTTATGAAGAGATAAGAAAGTGGTGGGACGGTGGGAGGATTACCGAATTTTCTGATCTCTGAGGGCAACGTCACTGCAGCCGAGATATGCGTCTGTGAAGAGTGAAGCAAAAGCAAATTTTTTTTTGGCAATTGCCTCGCCGAAGCATTTTTTGCTGCAATGAATGAAAGTTATGGGAAACAGATAACTATTAGACGAGGAATTAAATGATGCGACTATACTGATTGATTCCAGTTTGATGCTACATTATGCACACAGAATGACAATTTAACTATGCTAGGCCAGACAGAAACAGAAAAACGATTCCCTTTATACGGCAATACGGCCCTACGAGAATGCAAACGAAAATATGCTTGATAGTATCACTGCCACCGTGATAAAAAATCAACGGGATGTGGCCGCAGATGGCGAATAATATACGTATAGCAAAAACACCACCATTCTTCTCTTATGCCACAAAAACATCCATTGCAGCAATCGCAGTCAAATATTTATAAATTTCCGCACATTATTGGTCTTCATAACATGTAACCCCAACCTGTAATCATGAAAGCTGTCCGGTTGCTCCAAAGACTTCTGCTCAACACTTTTCGTGAACTTCGGATTTAAAAACTTCCGTAGAAAGCCGACAAGTAGCCGACTACGACGAGGTGCTGCCGCCTTTTTAGATCGTGCTTGGAATCGTGCATAAATACTCTGCAAAAACGACCGCATATTAAAATGCACTACCATCTCACACGCTTCGCACCAAGACTCATATGACTGTCCTCATCTCATGTATAACAATTTGCGGTTCCAGATAAACCTTCATATGCACAAACCTTCCAGCTCATTCACTTAAAACCATTCGGAGTCAAATTCAATTATTTCCCGAAGCGCTACAAATGATAAAGCGACGGCACTCTAGCATTATAGTCCCACATAATAGATCTTCCATTATCCGTGGCTCAAGCTATGCCTATACTGTGGTACAAGTGAACGACAGAAGCTCTAAGTCGTACTCGAATGGTGAAAGAAGAAAAATATGGATCATGTGCAGCCCTCTAGAGTATGAGTCAGCTGCCAGTAAAATACAGTGGAACGAAAACAGACCTCAAGGATGGAGGACCCTTTGGGAGATTTCGGGAGTGCTGCTCGTTGTTGCAGACGATCTGGTATTTCATACTTCTATAAAGAAAGACACTTAAACTGCAACCGGGATGGAAAAAGAACCTACCATGATTCAATTACTGACCACTGAGAATATTCGGAGCAATGCCCTTCCATAAAATAAACTTGCTTGGCCATATTACACCCCTCTCTCCTCCTCCACGTTCCCCATCCTTATCATAAGCTGTGCCGATAACAGCCAGTCTAAAGATCTCACAGGAAATAAAGTAACCAACGTAATGCTATTGCCAATACTTTAAGCTTTTCACTTACTGTTCGCAAACGTTTACTTCACGTGAGTTGGCGTGGAAACCTTCAAGTGTGCGCCAATGATGTGCCTAATGGATGGGGAACTATCGGGTGACATGGTTCCTATTGAGTAACATAAGACAACGGTGGGAGGGGCCATCGTTAACTTCAACTTTTCCAAGTTAACGAAGCATCAGCCGAAGCACCACCAGCACACTAGTATGCCAATGAATCACTTCGGATTCCCGACATCCTCTATAAGGTAAACATTTGCTGCTGACCATCTTCATTGGTCGCCTTTGCTTCTCTCACAGCAACCAATCACCACTGAGCAAATCATCTCTCATGCACTCTCCCCAAGAATTCCATTCATATCAACATACTAAATATTCTTTGCCAATTAATACGTACAAAGTAAATAGGTCTCGCAACACGCTTATATGTCCTGTTCATCCGCTCGGCAAACGCATTCACATGCATCGGCATATAAGAAATAGGCACACTGATGCTTAATTAATTGCAAGTTTAAATAGTTCACTCACTTTCGGTGCAATAATAGCATCTTTTGCGAAAACACGATTGCCCCGAGACGCATCCTGCAATATTTCCCACAGAATTGAAGCTTTTCACTGAAGCAAAACTGGCTCGTTGTTTGCTAGAGATCTGCATAAAGTTTCACATAACACTACGAAAACATGACAAATGATCGATGAAAAATGACCACCTTCTTTTGAAAGAAGCATCTGATTAGAGATCACCTTTATAAACCACCAACCCTACGAAGCACCTAATTCGTTTGCACCACCAATGCAGTGTACGAACCATGCATGTGCAAATATCCTAACTAGAAGGACACGATGGTGACTTCAGTCGCAAATTTCACGAAACGAGCCATAAATGGACCACAAACAAATCCTGCAAGAAATCCTCTGCAAGTTTCCATCAAACAACAATTACGGTGAAAAACCCCACACCTAAACCTTTCAGATAGCGTACACCGTTAAACAGTGCATAGGGATTTTTCCACCAGATTTTCCACTTTCTATGCAACCAATGGTCACCACTAATCGAGTGAAACATTCCTAGCTTCCTAATAAATAAATGTTACCTCGTGCAATCCGATTGGCGTCTGCGCTCCATCGTCGAAACTCTCTTGTCGAGGCAAACGCTCTGGCCGCATTCTAAGTTGCAAACGCTGAAAAAGCACATCTCCACTTGCATGCTCAATGCTCAAGAACAGGCTAACACCTACCTATCTGTTATGTGATTTCCGCACTATATCACATGTATTCGCATATTCACAAAACAAAAGTGACGGCAACTTTTTAAACAAATTCAACGATGAAATTATTCTGCAATCACCTTTCCTACCTCATCATTCAATACATCACAATAACCACGCTGCATATGCACGCACTACCAAACGATGGATGCGTACTCTAATTGAAAATCAAACGGAACCCAAATTGTTGGGGAACCCAAATCAGTCAATCGGTTTCACTGGCAAATCAACAAGCGTTATAAAAAATACCTCGCACTACCGAGCTCGGAACTCTCTAATTAGCCACGGCCAAACCTCTACTAGCGTTACACAATCGCTATATGCTTGCATGTAACAGATTTTCAGTAGGCCATAATATTTCCTCATCGATTGCTGGCAGTTAAAACAGGAACAATCGAAGTAACACACACTGGCCGATATGTCAACAAATTAAAAAATTCGCGCAAGGTCACCTAAAACGCTCTTAAATAAAATCCCTACGCCAGGGATAAAATAACCTACAGAAGGACCACAAATTAATTATCCGAACACCGAAACTCCATTCCACAATAACAGCATGCTCACCTTTCCAGAACAAGCTTCTTCCTTAAACCCATCGGCCAGACTAAGAGATTACACAATTTTTTTCCTCCCAATACAATTTTTTTTTCTTTTCAGAAGCACAGCTTCATGAATTTTCTTTCGATCTCCGCTCGAAGATAAACTACACTCAAGGATGACACAGTATTCATAGTAAAATTAAGCAAAGCATAAATATGAAACCAACAGCATCTTCCGGCCTGACCAAATGACGTTCCGCGTTTCGTGTAGTGAATGACGATGAACGAAATGAACGAGGAGCGGCTCGACATGATGCAAAGCAGGGGACGTCCAACTGTGACGCTCCTGCAACGACTACAAATTTCTGACATGAACTATTAAACATATCGCAAATGGGTATGCGTACTTTAACTGTATTAATTGAGAATATTAAAGACAATTAATTGAGAATATTAAAAAAAGGCACACATTAACAAACCTGAGTATGGAGGATGTCCATAGTCGACGGTGCTGGCAGACTGCAACGCGATGAAACTAGTCGGCATCGGGAATGCGAGCGTAGTGGGTCTCATCGGTGGTGCACCAATCGGTGAGACGTCGAAAAAGACTTCATTATGAATCGAGCCTGTGCTGATGACTGATTCTGGTGACATCTTCTGTAATATACTAGCTATACGCTAGGCTAAAGGAAGGCAATTTTACTCCGCTTAAGAGAAATGCCCTAGTGGCTTAATTCCTAACTTTTCTTCATCTCACGGTAACTCAGTGCTGTAGCACAAATGTGGCATGAGAGACGAATCGGCTGCAACAACGGAGGCAGACCCCAACCACATAAATCATCAGCTTTAGCAGCTTTTCAAAATAGAACTGCCACCGAAATTCTTTGACAACCCAATACATCTACATATCCATTCAAAGAACGACTACTATCAAGTTTATATACAGCATTTCGGTTGAGGTGGGAATAACTTTCAAAACATCATACTTTCAGAACAAGCATCAAGCAGCCATAGGCGCATAATTGTCACTTTGTCAAAACAGGAGAATCGAACGGAACAATATGAAATACCGCATTCCCTTTTAAATTCTATACAACAGCTCCCTCGCGTGTCGGATTACGCAGCGGATAGTTGTACTAGCTCAGAGAGACCTGTTGAATAACTATGAAATCATCTGAGCTGAAGAACGCCCCGTCTTTTTTTTCGCGTGCACAGATGCCTGGCCTGCGAAACAAAGACACAGAAATCAAAAAATAAAGCTAAAAATCTCATCAAAAGACAATGCACGAACGATGAGCAAATGAAACGCGTTGCATTTCCACCAGCACATATGACAGCATCCTGTTAAAAAAAAAGCAATATCTAAGATCTGAAGATCTGATTACATCTATCCAAAAACACTCATCACATCAGCAAAAATGGTCAAATCTGAAGGTATCTAAACATCAGGCCGACCCCCATCACAACATTTTGATAAAATCTAGATGTAATGTTAAAATTTATAAAATCTAGACGTAACACTGCAAGCAGTCTTAAATTCTCTTAGACAAGGCAGCAGATATGAATGAGCAACCGGATGTCCCTCTCTCTTTTCCTTTTTCATGTCTCCAAGAGGCTCCTCTGCGACTGCAGATGCGACCCGCACACTCTCCTCATCCACTTCGTGCACTGTTGTCATTTGAGATGCTGCAAAAGTGAATGCAATAAACTTCTAAACTACCCATTCTTTCATGCTCCTAATAGGAATTCTTTTGTACCCGCCTACTTCCTGCGCTCCTCTCATTAGTCCTCTGTCTACGATACTGTCTCAGTATTTCCTGCAAAGTTGTGGGATGTCAGTCAACTTAATATCTATATCTTTCACAGCCTTCACTTCGCAACTCCGGAAAAACACTGGTAACCCTCGAGTAATAATTCGCCCACTCTGAAAACCGTCTGCTAATTTGCTGGCTCTAAAAGTACTTCGCTCACTTAAGAAACAATACAAAAACGCACTGGGAACAATATTGGACCAGATGAACGAACTAGGTTAGAGTTACACCTCCACAGCAATTCTATATTTTAGCTGGAAAAGCAATCATCCCCCAAAAAATAGTGGCAGTAAAATCACTTTCAAACACCACTTGCGAATGACGCATTGATATGCACGCCAACTATAATACCCTCGTTAATTAAAGGAAGATGAATATAGAGCAACGAAATAAAACACAAGCCTGATGCTTTCATCCCAATATCCTCGGCTGTATAGCTCATGCTGTAAGCAAACGTAATACGCCAAATTCGCAGTGCACCACCACTTAGAGTCATTACATTGCTGAATGACCGCTAGGATGTCAACAACTTATGAACGAAAAGCGCTACCTGTAGGTTGCACTGAAAACGGAGAAAAGCTGCTCGACGGAGAACGACCTCGAGTTGTTGCTGCAGGTGGAGTCGTTTGACGCCGAGCACTAGCTCCTAAAGTTCCCCTAAAATAAGCCAACAATTGAGTAAGAAATAAGCGTGTATTATGACGATGAGGAATCTGGAAATTAAAAGATTTTTGCGCTAAGAACTTCATGCCACACTTTTTCCCAAGCATGCAATCAGATGAGTTGACCTACTTTGAAAGAGTTCACTCCCTGACGAAGACTCACTGCACTTCCTTCGAAAACTCATTGCCATAACTTACGCCACCGCAGGCCACCGATATAACTGAAATCCCTCAAACAAAGCAGAAAACCGAACATCACTTCGGCCAGCTATTATCACTCGCTTTTCATGTTTTTGACTACCAAAAAAAAAAACAAAAAACCAGAATGCGGCAGCTTCATCTGCCTGTCTCACCGTACTGTTCAACGCAAAACGTACTACACTGAATGTAGCGAAGTTGCACTGCATCCCTACGCCCATCCCTAGCCCCGATTTCAGAAACTGTCCCTCCGTCCACTGACCCCCATCATTTATGCTGCTATAAAACCTTCCCCTCGAAGCTATTGAATTTCACTGTCGCCATAAACGAAAGCCCTTCCCAAAAAATACTGACTCCAATAAGACAAGCGGGCTTGCAGAATAGCAATTCGAACTCTCCTCACAGCGTCTCCTGTGAGGCGACTCCGTAGCTGAGGACTCTCTGCTAACGATACCAGTGTGTTCTGACTTTTGGAATGGTGCAAAAGTCTTAACAAACTTCTCACTTCCATTGCAACGAGGTTTATTTATAAGGACGTAAGTTAAGAAGTGTTTCGGCACACATTTATTACACCGCTTTTCGATGCAATATAAAACGCAATGCGAATTAAAAGTGTATACTCAAAAATCGGCATAACTGAAAAACGAACGTCGTGAAAGTGTGGGTGCAAAGGCTCCGCTAGGAAAATCCCGAGAGGTGGACAAGGTTGGCGGATCTTAAGCATATAAAATCTGCACTATTTCTGCCAATTTTGCCAATTTCTTTCGCTATGTGATGAAAAGTCGACTACTAGAAACATACTGGTCAAGTCGACTTCCTTAATGTCTCGCATTTTTCGACATTTTTTGATATCGAAATGACTGAAAGAGTCCAGTGGCGCTTCACTGAGACCGTTTTTAGGAAAGCTTTTCGTGGACCGTTCCAGTCCAATTATGCGCAGCGAACTAGCATTTCTCATTTGAAACCTTTGTGATATCGTAGAGCGCAGTTTAATTTACATTTATGTTACAAGATCTTTAAAGGTTTCTCAGAAATTCCGCTCGAGAGTATTTTCTCTCTTACAAAGTTTGCATTGCAACCGAGGCTTCACCCTCTGTAAATTGAAAGAAAAACAACGGCTCAAACTTATGTGCTCAATTCTTTTGCTTTTCGAGTTGTTCCTATCTGGAATTCTTTCATATATGACGTAGTTATGACAGGTAACTTGTGTTTTA
Source organism: Toxascaris leonina (assembly GCA_022844705.1). Classification (NCBI taxonomy): domain Eukaryota; kingdom Metazoa; phylum Nematoda; class Chromadorea; order Rhabditida; family Ascarididae; genus Toxascaris; species Toxascaris leonina. The sequence goes on along the minus strand of JAARMF010000323.1, from coordinate 52,804 downwards.
AGCGACGCTTGAAGCAATGCGATCTATCAACAACATCTGCTGCCTGTGGGCTATAATTTATTATCAATTGTCCATTTTTCATTCCTACGTGTACATTACTTATGACCCCTGGTCCTTGCTTTCATCAACCTCTTTGGGTTTTTAAATGCATGGTTGTGTGCAATGTTTATACCTAGGCATATGTTATACCCACATATTATGCCTCCATGCATAGCCACTCTACTGGACTTGTGGTGCCATGCTTGCTTTATCTACTTCTTCTTGAGGCCTATTATTACAGAGTCAAAACTGAAGCCTTCACAGAGTAAACTCGCCTCAATGTTCTATCCACAGTCGTCAAGAAATCAGAATGCTACATCTACTACAAACTTCACTTGAGGTGGCATGACGCATAAAACCGTTTCTTTGTGAAGTGAAGCCATCTCCACCAACCTATGAACAATTGAAGAGAGTCCGTCCCATGCCATCTTAGCAACGCTATCACGACGTTCTAATGCTGGAACAACTCGACTTCCACGACTCTCAACGGAGACGCTCCGCGACACCTATGATATTTCAAAAATATATGCTACTTTCATTAGCATCGATAACATATAAATAACAGATGCATGCTGAGCCTTATGGCCATATCGAATAGATCTGCTCCTCACCGGAATAAGAAACAAGAAGGCTTTAAGATTTAANCATATCGAATAGATCTGCTCCTCACCTGAATAAGAAACAAGAATGCTTTAAGATTTAAAAAAAAAAAGTCAAGAAGGAACATGAATTAAGCAACGCGAACCGCAAATACTTGTGATCTCAGCGCTTCAAGCTGCCGTTTAGGTTCAAATCCTTTGAGTGAGGAAATTTCTAAATCGTCGATAATCACACAGGGTACCATAAGGACGAAAAAGTTGGAAAAATAAGTAACAAACCAAGCCGGACGCGTATATCGACGGCTCGATTGCAGAAACTGGGGTAACTGCTGGTGCAGCCGCCGTGCTAGGGGTTGCCAGCTGAGAGGCGAGGTCAGTCAGTTCATCTACAACTGTACCAATCTTTGTGTTCTGCTTTACATCATATCAATAATAATTCCTCCTCAAGCCTTACATTCGCAAATAGTTGAGCACTTCTTCAACTTCAACAATAAAAAGAATATTTCTTAAGCAGTATTCTTCTGTTGACACTTTCATCCCTTGCACCTCTTCTTTTACCTCAAGCAATATCGCTTAAAAGAGCGCATTATCATCCTTCATTTTGTCACAACGAACGTTTCTGACTGCTCATCCGTTCGTGAATCACTCTGACATGTTACGCAAAATGCAAACCTAACGGTGACAATGGCGTTAAATTATAGCAATGAACGCTTGGGAAACCCTGCCAGGGCAACCCTCACTTGTAAGGGTCCAATGCATTTGGACAAACCTTCACAAATGTTTGCATTAGTGTGCCGATTTGAAAATCTTAGGTATGATTTATACTTAATACAGCCTTTTGTCTAGCGTATGTGTGAAGAATCCTAACATGCCAAGGTTCGATGAACGTTTAAAAAACAGGAAAGTCTTTAAGCATTACTGAATGCTTGCAGGGCATTCGTTGAGTCAGCACTCGGCGAAGCCGAGCAACAACATTTCACACGTTACTGAAGCAATCCCATTTCATCGACTGCACAGAACCCTCCAGTTCCTAAATTAGGGGAGGAAAAGTCTATAGCATATATCATTCACTCCCTCCTCCCCCTCACCCTCCCCCACCCTAAGTGCTGATGTATGGCCTACAGGGAACATTCAAAACGGAGTAAAGAATTATGACAAGCATTAAAAATGATGGCATTAGCTCTGTTGATCGCTGTGAGATAATCCGGGGGGGAGGAGTGGGGAGGGGGGTTGTAGCTAGAACAAACAACCGCGGAAAGATGTACCTCGCACGTCCAGCTCCCTCAGTCCCTGCTCATTGATTCCCCCATAACGTCTGTTCATATAACGAAGTCGGCGCAACGTCCATCGAGGGTCGTGGGACGTTCCAAGGGCAAACGACTGTTGTCTATCGAGGGCCGGAGGCACTCCAAAAAAGCGAGCTGTTGTATTCGATAGTGCGTCACGGATACTAGAAATATAGCCGTACGAAGTAATACAACATGACTGCCGATGCTGTTAATTATTTTACTGCTCAGCATAAATGAGCTTATCATTTCCAGTATGCTGGCGACCTCAGATGATGAACAGGACAGCAGATGGGGTGGAACTAAGATAGCAGCGTCGGATGGCAAGCTTTCTGCGACCATGAAAAGCGACTTTTTGGCATCTCGGCAGAAATAAACTCGTTCCACGAATCCCCCCGCTCCAGCTCCATCAAACAGGATTACTTATATGGAGAATTTCGCTATTTGCACCATCTTACATTAGACAGCAGCTCTACTCATTCGAAAACATTTGAACTATTGAATTCGCAATACTTCACGGCTTGCTTCCAATTTCGAATTCTAGTTGAAAAATTCTCCATGACCTCATTTTTACGAGAGTGCTTCTTTGACTTTTTTCTCTTTTCTCCCTCACTTAGCTCTCTTTTTCTTCTCAACAGGCTATGATCTTCACCCAAAACCTACTTACCAACCCAACATTATCTGCACCTCTACCAGCAAAACAAAAATTAAGTAAATTCTTCATTTTACTATATTCTTTTCTCATTGAGCGTCGTAAAAATCATCTACGACGCATAAACAGAAGAAGCGCGCTTGATTTGGCCTATCCTGCAAAAAAAAGGACTATTTTGCAAATCTCTCAGTTGCAAATAAACACAAATATGCGGATATGGGTCGTTTTCCACTACATTGCAATATGCAAATAGATCGCTTTCCACGACAGTGCAATATAGGAATTTATCAAAAGAAACAATCAATCGTACAACTCCAATTTATTCCGATCGTTGAATGATAGTAAAAATCGACACAGACCGATCGCATTCTCATGCACTCTGCAGTTTTATATTCAATGCATGGCATAAAACAAGAGGTGTCCTTTATGATAGTGAAGCGAATTTAATAAAAACGATAATGCAAATTATGAACACCCCCACACAGCAAAACGAGTTTATATGAAGAAATTTAGCGTATTATCATCATACCTCTGTGCCCGGCTTAACTGAGCTTGATAACGAGGAGTGTGTTCATCATGGCTATGAGGGGATTGCGCGACCTGCAAAGCAATTGAAACACTACTGAGACCGATTGAGATTTTATTTGGCCACTGAACATTTTAAGCGGATCAAACGAAAGTTCCGATGATACGGAACATGTCAATGAGCATATATCAAGCTGATCGCCGAATGCACGAGAGAATGACACTTGACAGCGCTATGAAACCTGAAACCTTTACATCGCAAATTAACGTTTTACTATGCAAAAAAATCTGCTCACTTTCCACTTCCCTCCCCTCCCGCTTTCTTTCTCCCCCTTGCCTGGCTTCACAAACCAGGTGAATTTGGTGCGATTGGAATCTGCTTACATTTACTCACAACTAATGATCGCGTATAACTGGCACATTCCATAATCTACCTTACATTAACAAGCACGAAAATGCGCCAGGTGAGCTGCTATTTAACATGTCGTTGCAATTATGCCCACCCACCAACCAGCTTCGTGAGTTGCCCACAAATCGCCCAATCGTAATTATTTGCTATTAGTCTATACGTTCTGAATGAATCAATTGCTCGCAAAAAAAAACTTCGAAGTTTTCGGGGCGATCGGTTGCAAAGCATCCCTGCACATGTACCTTTCTGCACACACATTAGTACCTTAGTACCTATGATATCATTTGCTCCTGACAGGTCACGATCATTGTCGCCAATGTATTGCAACCTCCAACACGATCATATTCTTCAAATTTGATACTCCCAGCTTCATTTCGATACCAAACTTCGATCTATTTGTATACAACCGAACAGTCAAACGGATACATATGCTCAGACACGGTACTAGTACCCAATAATGGTGCTTTTCAATCTCTCAAACTATTCCACTTTCACGGCCATTCATTGTGATTAGTTCTTTTACCAATTACTGCCCTATTTCTTCTTACACTGTTTTTATTGAACGGCTTCGCTGATTTTCGCACAAACACAGAATGCTCATATCACATTGCAATTACGTGCTCCACCTTGCACTTCGACCGCTTCAGCTACTCTATTAAAGATCTTACAATGAGGAAATATACAGTCTGCATCATAAGATTATGACAACTTTTATTCCGATTCATCTTCCGCATAACGAATTAAATTTGTCTATCTGGCCAGGTGCTGCCCGAAAATGAATTCATTGGGGGAGACATGGTTGGCTTCGGCGGAAAAGCTATATAGCAGTCTGCCGCGTTTCTTGAAGATTTAGCTAGCCGACTGCCCCCTCAAACTTGAATGCGCAAACACACACAATGCCAGCCGTCCAGACTCAGCATTTTTACCAGCTGAGGTGACACACAATGAACCACTATTGCCTGCTTCTAATGCTTTGGTCACTGATACTTCAATCATTCAATAATTTTCATAGTAGCTCCCTTGGTGCATGCATTCAATGGTTCCAACAATGTAACCCCTAACAGATAAGGTCTTTCATCTGTCGCAGCAAGCATCGCCGATGAAAGAAGGCATATTGCTTTCGTAATTGTTGTAAGACCGCCTTATGACAAAATCACTTTTATTTGTATTATTGCTGGGTGATTCAAGTAGGAAACCATTGAAGTTACCGGAATGAAATTTGCAGCGGTTTTTAGTGAAATCCACAATACAGGATTCCTCTCTGACCTAATTTCGTTCCGACTGACGGTCTCCTGCACGAATTACAGGGTTTAGAAAATTGATCAATACCTTATGAAAGGCCAAATTTGACCTGGATCAGACCCAGATTACAACCACGGTTTGGTAATGTGTGGAAAACCACCCACAGGCAAGACCTGAACCGGCGATCTTTTGCTTTCCGAGCTGACACTCAGCAACTCAGCTGCTACGTACACTTTCCATGCTTTAGCCCATCGGTTTTACTATGCATATAGTGAACTAGACTTGAATATTAAATAACTTCTATGCTGGCGCTCACTTAAACCGGCCGATCAGAGTACTTACCTGCGATGCGGAGCACACGTCACACAGTCCTGATCCCATCCGTGGACAATATTTTCACTTGTCATCAAACAACGGTTGAGTAAATTACTCATTCGGTCGATGCATAATAAAGAACACGTGTATAAAGCATGAGGAAGGTCGACAGTAACTGCTTATCAAAATAAACAGCACGAAATAATTCCGGAATATTTGCGCAGCCTTTGACTTTACGTCTGCTTTGTAGCCGAAAGTTCTGAACTTATGATGACCAGCACTATTTAACTGAATGCCTTTGTCACGTACAAAGGCAATCTGCATATTGCTTAGATGAAACAACTTAGTTCAATTCACATCAAGCATTATCTCGCTGTCGATGTGAATAAATTGCTCGACGTTCGTTCAATGGTGCCAGTGAAAAAAAAAAATACCTATCATGACAGGTCCCCTTCCCTCCCTCACTGTGTTGTTCGACGCATTCCACGTCGGTATTGTTTGAGAATATCTAGCGGTATGACTAAGAGTTCGGTTCTCTAATTAGACCATAAATGAACTCGCAACGAAGCGCGACAATGCATACAACGTAACATGAAGTAAGGTGTGAAGTAATATGAGGTTTGAGGTAAAACCCTAAGGATCATGTTTTAACACTCCTCGCACCAATTCGACAATCAGCGGTCCCTCTACCCAATGCAAGAATATTGCCGCAAATGCCTATGCAATCGCAACTTCAGATATATGTCACATTTCTTTGATGTTTTGCCCATACTTTGGTGCATCATGACGTATAAACGGATGACTGAATGAACAGCTAACTAGCTGAATTCAATGCGTGAATCGACAAAGATGCATTTAAAGTTCAAAAGCTTACTGCAGGATGGGATGTAACACATTGAAATTGCGTATTATAGCCTTCAGAAAGCGAACGTGAAGCTGTCTTTGCCACGATCGGTTCACAGATGCTTGTGGAACTTTGCTGTAGCGATTTTGTTAGCGGTAATGTCAACGATGCACGATCTTTATGCGAATGATCGGCCCTCATCGAACTTTGTGGCACTGAAATAAAACAGCAAGAATAATACTATGCGTCAGAAACAAAAAAAAAAAGAGATAAGATTCTGCGTACTCAAAAAAAAGGATGGGCCATAAGCGCCCCACAGGCGAAGCATCTATCACACACGAAGCATTACGGCGACCTACGAAGAGAGCTCGCCTTATACACCCGCTTAGCTAAGTGCATTCTTCTTCCTTGCACGTCGAAATTGTTCGACTATTCTTAAACATCACCTAAACAGTTACATTATTGGAACTTTTCGAACAGCATTAACTGGTGCGCACGGATGCAAATGTTATCGAAGTTGAAAGTTAGAATTGGTAACGATGGAAGAACCCATATTTCCAAGCTCATGCACATTAAACGGATAGAGGTAAAGACGGATACGGGATGATCATGCATATCAGAATACGGAAGTGAAAGATACTCCAA
>JAARMF010000323.1:31818-43581 GCA_022844705.1 Toxascaris leonina | reverse complement strand
CCCCCCCCCCCCCCCCCCCACACATTGCAAATATCCCATATACTGCATATTACACAAAACGATCCTTCTAGCTCGCGTTGAGATATAGCCTACCGAGCCAAATGTCGCTGCTTATTCGACGTACTTTTGTCACATTCGCTACTATGCATGGCATAGGTAGACGTTCAAGCTGAAATGAAAAGCAGTAACCGTTAAGGCGATGTGGTCTTCTAACAGCTGAGTATCTACGGCTTCAGGCGCCAAGTTCGGTTCCTATTATAGCATTTCGTTTAGTTTATTAGACGTTGCCACCTTCCTGATCATCTCTAAAATCTACTCACACTCAATCATGATCTCAACTGTCGAGTGCGATATCATTATTTAATGTTCTAATAGATCCCTCGATACAGTGAAGGCGATAGTGACGGTATTGCGTGCGCATGATGCACTGCGTAAGTGCCCTGGTTGCTGATGCCACCTTTCGTTGCTGAAACCATCTCCAACACGAAGTAATGATACCTCAGCACTTTTATTTTACCCACGCTGATGTGCTAAAAATATCTGCGAAAATTTTTTCCCATTTGCGACCCTAATCATCAGCACTACGAGATGGCTCACACCAATAACATGCTTCTGATCAGTCATCAATCGACCAAGTAGGTCGTGTTGTCGAATTTACAAATTTTGCTCCCAGAATCTTTTAAACAGCGGTGAAAAATTGCTCGCAAATGTTAATAATCCTCAAAATCACATGCCATCACCTATGACCGCAACCATGGCCCCTTTACCTGGCTTCTGCTGCTAGACTTGGGCGGAGGACAAGTCAGCGTAAAGAAAAAATTCTTGCTTTATGGATGCATCTGACAGAGCTTTTAGGCTCTCTCAAATATGTCCAATTATTTTTCCCAAATCTTGTTCTTTCTTGCACTTCTAGATCGAGATATATAGGTGACCATACAATTGACACGTCGATTGCACATCATACAAGAATTTGATGCAACAGAAAAGTTCTTGCATTTGTCTCAGGTTACGAATGGCTCTGAGAGCTTTTAACGTTCTTTCAAATATCTCCAATGCTCAAATATGGCCAATGAGTGTTCATGTTTTCCCATGTCCGGGAGCAATGTGATCTTTCCCATCGATGCTTTTTCCATGCCCTGCAGCACTTCAGTGATGCTAAAAACAACAAGCAACGAGCATGGCACTGATGCTGGAGAATATAAAAACACTTTAATTAAAATGTCGTTCAAATTCTAATTGAATTACTTAACATTAACTTTAAACTTAAAATCAAAACCATAAGAACTGCAGGAATTTTTATAGTGACACAATTAAACATCATGCAATTTAAGTCGATGATGGAATACTTTCCACAGATCCTGCTGCTAAACTATAACCAAACAAAAGTCATCACCTATATTGGACCACAACGTATCGAATCTTACACATAAACCATCAGCTATATTGCGTCTCAGTCAAACATTCCATGCAGCATACGTCGGCTCATCAATACCTAGCAATTGTCAGTACCGCTCCAACACTCCATGAAATTCTAGACGGTGGCACTGATATGAACGACAATGAAATACGACACGTGACTATAAAACCATTGAATGCTTACGATCAACGTTTTGTAGATTCTTTATTGAATTAGTCACTATTCATGAATAAATAAATCCTCACATAATTCAGAGCCATGTCTCCCACACTTGCAAAAAACAAAACATTACAGCGCGAAAAGGCTACATTTATACCATCTGGAGGAAATCAAGTCCCACTGCCCGGACTTTCTCGCATGCATGATGCCATGGCACACATATTCAGGAGGTACATTATCAGGCCAATCCGAAAAACGTTTGTTACAGTGTCTGATGACGAACTACTCCCATCTTAATATCACCTATTGCTTCACGGAAGAATGGGCGAGCATGAATCGCAAGTGGCGAGAGCTAATACAAGTCAAAGAAGGTTGGGCGGCGAATCAGTCAATGCTTTTGATGGTCGAGCAATGAGAAAAAGCTGAAAAGTACATCATCAGAACCGACAGATTTGATGCGATTATTGCCTATCTTGTGAAAATTTCTTTATTTTCAATGTTTTTATCGAATTTATTCTATGTCGCGTTTAAGCCAATCTGTGTTCTTTAATTAAGCGTTGTTCAGGGAAATCGATCGAAAGATTAGCTGTTTCCTTTTATATGAGTTAAAAGAATCGCTCACTAGAGAACTACCTCGTGTTAGGCTACATATAGGAATGCATCCATCCACTAACAATACGCCAACAAAGCAACTAAAGCTTTCGGTCCGATTCGTGCATACCTTACATACCTTACAAGGCAGCTAGTTGCCGCCGTTTCCTTAATTCAAAAGCTTACATGACGTTCAGCAATGTCTTCATTTCGCATAGCTCCACTGCTGAATGCTCATATCAAAGTTGTTCGCCGAGTACTAAGTTCTTCCGTTCATTACTTCTAACCTTCTATGACCCTTCAATTCTTTAACATTCACACATGCGTTTACGACCTTATTACATCTCGATTGCAAAAAAACTGCAGCGCTTGGTTCAGTTCATTTTCTATGGCGATTGAGTGCATCATTTCGGTAGGCGATAAGATTTTTGGAAGAGTGAGTAAATAGATATAACACGGTCCAAGTGCGTAATCTCGTAGAATTTTTTGTGGGGACCAACCCTGGTTTCCGCTCATCTCTAACCAATATTCTTAGAAAGCCAACGTAGACCATCATGAAAAACGCGCATTATCACATAAATGTTAATGACTGCAAAAAAAAAAAACGTACAAATAAAAAACCCTAAATATAAATACATCCACTCATGAACAAAGCGATTTATACAAAAATGAAATAAGCAACTATGCCTTGTCTCGCTGCCACTCTCGTCTCCGCACTTATCGCCCAGCGTATGTGAAAATGCCGGAAATTCGATCGACGGTATGCTGCACTATAATCAAACATCTACTTGCTGTATTTCCCTTATATAGAAGATGACCGCCAATGTTCAACCGATCGACACGATACGGCCCCCTCATTTTCACGCCACCTTTTTGCATCCGACCAATAAATCGCCAAGTTATCCGCCGATGGAATTTCTCACCATTTCCCAGGCAAGCCAAATTTTATGGCATGCCAGGTTGGGCCGTTCCATGCACTAGAAACCATGCCAGCAAGATAAGGTGTCAGTATAAAACGAATGTATGCGAAGAGCGGACGAGAAGAGAGAGCGCCCTCCCAGCAAAAAATAGTACTCATCGTTAAGTTCTTCATTAACAATATTTTAGATGACAAAATTTATGAAGTATGGAAGCAATAAACCAAGTTCAGAAGTCCGGGAATAGTTGCCTTCTAACTTATTGCATCCACATCCTCCTACCGTCCATCTATTTTCCAACAATATAGTGCAAACAGCTGACAAACAATTGTTGTTCAAATGGCACTACACCATTCCATTTCGATAAATCCCACTACTGTACAACTATATCACCTATGTAAGCAAATGTAAGCTGAACATAGAAGCTCTCTATTTGTTGGAATGTTGTTCCAAAATTACAGCAAAGTAAAATGGCACTCTAAAACACTATGCACCGTAGTTCACTTCTATCGGAATCCATCGACTGCCATCCAGATTAATCTTTTCCAACCAGTCGTCGCATATTGTTTCTTGAGCCTTCAACAAATCAATTTTGAGAAGCACGCAACACGATACGAAGGCCACAAATAGGAGCTGCACTGAGCACCACTTATAGCCTCTTCGTGCTCACGCTAAACGAATGAGAACGCGTGGGAATCAGGCCTTCCTCGCGACTACAACTACTTAAATATCATATAATGGTCACCGACATGAATACCGAAGAGAGCAAGGTTTTAAAAAATATTCACAGTATAACTAACAATGGTCAGGGGATTTTCCGTAGAAACGCTAGTAAAATTCAATCAGCTCCCATTATATCAGGCGGATCGAACAGGTAATAAGCACAGCATCAAGTTGGCATCAGGGAAGTGAAACCTACCGAGAGACTGCAAGATCACAATCTAATGAATTTTGACCGGTCCCGTTTGCTTTTACACGAAGCGCTAAATAACATGCCAGCACTGCAAACTCCAGCACACCCAAAGATGAGGGGTATGTCAAGGGCAGAGTTTGAAGGAGACGCTGCCTTAGGTTCATACCTTTTCCCCTTCCCCCTTCCTAACACTTTTGTTCTCCTTATCAAACACGTCAATGGAAAATGTGGTCTCCCTTTTGAGCAACAAATTCTGTGAGCCTCTCTTAGCAAACTTCACTGTGCAGTACTTATATGAGATGGCCTAAGCGGTTTCACAGGTCTGTAAACTATAGTTCTTTCTTTTGGTTGACAACCAAAACTCATTCACCGCTGCTTTCGTGGAAGTGAAACAGTGTAAGCAAAAACTCGCATTCAAAAGCAGTAAATATTTTCAGTATTTCCGCATTCAATTCCCTTCTCGCTCCTCAGAATTGCTCAGCAACTCGGGCTCGAAAAACAGGGTAAGCTGTTCACGAATGGAAAGAATGCTGTAACGCTAACCCTATTGAGTACGATTCCAGAGCACGCAATCACAGCTTGTTCTCCCTGGACAACGAAACCGTTGCCAAGGTAGGCATCAATCTGTGCGACCACGCCCAAGAATTTGCCATCCTTCGAGAAGTGCTGCAGACGACCGCTCTTGTCCAACACGACTATGTCATCTCCGTATCTGCACATTGCTATTTAAAGTATTAAATATTCTGGCGCTCCAGCTAATCCTTCGAATGCAGAGAGCTTCACGCTTTTGATATGTCAGCTACGAAAACCCACCCATCACTACAGAGTTAGAAGGAAATCGCCACGGGAACGTAACATTACAACTCCAAACGATCAAAAGAAAAGATTGAAAACCCGTGCAAACAACCGAGATTAACCGAATTCATTCGCATTAAAACGTTACTGAATAAGCGAACAAGGATTTTGAATGTCTGATATAACTTCCAAAAATACCGCAAATCACTCTCGGGGAAATTCCGTTGCGGATATGTGAATATTTATATCTTGCGCGAAAAAACTTCCACCCGTCACATCTTCAGAAGTGTTGCTGGTCGTTTTTTGCCATGCCCCTGCATAAATTCAACCGCCGTTTCACGTCAACACAACCTACCGCTTTTACTTAATTTCAGTGTTTTGCAATCTTCATACTTCTCTCTGGATCCCCACATATATGTCTAAAAACAAAATCCGACCAACATCCCTCCCCACCCCTCCTCCGTTCCAGTCAGGAGGTAGCACGGACAGGTTGCTCATGTAAATGACAGGTCGCAAACTTGAAGATTTAATTTTGCAAAGCAATTACGCCATTCCAAGATCTTCTTGGCGTGTTACTTTCCCCTTAGAATTTGTCGAGACCTCCTTAACGAACAGGAACGATATCATTAACAGCACAACTGAAATCATCGACAATATGGCTTCCACAATGCTCACCAATACCGAATCAATGGAAGCAGCAACAGTACTGAAATTGGAACTATTCAGAGCAAGTAAAAGGGACGAAGTGATTAGATAGGTTTCGAGGCATGTCACCCTCTCCCTACCGCAGAAAGCAAATTCGAGACTTGTAGGTCCATCATACGGCAATAAACAGACTCCAAACTCTCCATTCCAAAGAAATCAACTCATTTTTTATGAGGTCAGAATTTATCCAAAGATTTAAAGTAATATTCGAATAAAAACAAACAATATCGAGCAGTAAATCGAACCTATATTATTCATAACAATATAATAAACAAACCGCTGAATGGAGCGGGGGAAATATATTTCACCATCATTTTGTCCCTTCACTGAGAAAGACTTTATAACTGCCTGTTTCGCAACATCAACTATTCGCAATGACTGCCTATAAGCAACGATAAGAGAATATTACTGATATAAGGAAATACTATTGGCCTAATTATATCAAAAAAGGTTTGACATTAAAATCATGAACTCAGTCAGGTTCGAAAAGTGCGAGAATTAATGCGACCTGAACCACGATCTCTTGCTCAAACAACGGGCAAAGTAATACCCACTAATACACCACCTCGGACTCGTATACTACCCTCTTGCACAGAGTTTCCTAACGCTACACTTCAACTGAGCAACAAACATGCCTGCTCAAGTTCTTGCACTTTTATCAAGTTAAACTAACTCACAAAGCCAGCACCTTCCCAAAATGTGCAAACAATCTCGCAAAGATAAGCACAAATGGCATATAAGATGATACCACAACAGATGGATACCACAATAAATTTAGAAAAGATACCACAATAGATGGATACCACAAAAAATTTAGAAAGAACGATTCCTATGTGATCGTCAGTACCAAAAGGAAAAAACAATATACTTGGAATACATGTTGACTGGAACCGAACAAGTTGATACGATGAGTGTGTTGGAATCGAGTGGACAGACTGCTTGAAAAACGTATTCGTCTTCGGATATCACCTCATCCCATCCCAAAGGACAATCGATCCTCGACCTAAAACAACCACAAATGCAAAACAAATCCGGCTACCTCAAGAATTCATCGTACAAAATAACAAGAGAAACAATGAAGCGTCAGTACCAAAGCGAATATAAAGTGAACCATTCATGAACAAAAATAAACTCAAAATTACAACACAGCGCCAAAAAGAAGAGGTAAAATCTCACACAGTTTGCGTTCAATAAACAAGATGCTTAAATAAGAATCTCTGAAAAGCTTTTAAGCGATCTAAAGAACTCTCATTATCGGTCAATCAAACGCAAGACAGTAACTGGTACCTATAGCAACATCTTTTATTAAGCTTGACCTCGATCTTATTTTCTCCTTGATCATATAACCTTCTTCAAATACAATGTCATAATTTCTCTTTTTATTCTTATTAAATTGATTAATTGTTTTGCATTCACTAATGATGCGTTTCTCTACAGCTTTGGTGGCTCAGTGAGCAACATTCTGCAACTCTGGTGGCGTGTTCTACTCGCAATCGACAAAGGGACTTTTACTCGTACGCCCAAAATCCTTTCATGAACCGCATGCTGTTGAACGGCCGCTTTATAACTGCGCCTAAAAACTCTAGAAAAATGGATATTCAGACCAATCTATCTAACAGAATCTTGTGCTTAAGAAGACTTTACCATCCGCTGCCATTTTTAATGGGTTGAATAATAGGCAAAGAAGCGTATCGAAAGAGCTGGCACGTTATGCACCTTTCGGTTATGCACATCAACCAGTATCATCAGCTGCTCACGAAAAACAAAACACGCTAACAACGTTGATTTGTTAGAATGCTCCGACGGCAAGAACAACTATTTCACAAACACTTCCCTTTTACTAGCATAAGATCGACTCATATCTTTATCCAAAGCTTAAGCTATTAGATCTCATCTTATGGAACATAACATACCCACTAAAAGTCATAACTTTGGTGACAATTGCACTCTCACTCGATAGATGGAAAATATATACACATACACTTGCATCGCCATAATGCACGATATGTTACAAAAAGAAACACGTACCTCTTCACCCCTGTGATTGTTGAGAAAATGTAAAGGTAGAAGAATGGAAAAAAAGAAACAGGAACGAAAGTAAAAGAAGAGATCTCAGATTCAAAAACTTACTTGTAAATAATAGAATCCTCACCGAACGGTTGTTTCGTCATAAAAATATGGCCATCTTCCGAAATCGCCAAACTGAACAGCTTTCCATCGATGAACTGCTCATGTATCAAATCTCCATTCAGCTCGAATATTCGAAGCTCGGTAACTGCTGTCTGTTCTTCGGCATAAGCATAGATCACCTCAAAATGGCTTTATCCCTCAGCTTTTCTAAATGACATGTTAGCTGCATACCAAATATAACGTCTTTTTAGAGACGTTTGAGTTTTTAGCAAGTCACTCAATCCGTATGAATGCTTTGAAAGTTGCTATAAAGCACTGTGACACTGACGTAAGAAACTATTTCACCATCAAACTGATAGCACTGAGAAATGGCCTTTCACTTCACACGAGTAACTCTTGTTCAGTTAACGAAGTTGAAGCATTTTCTCGTATTTGCCAAACTAAGCCTTTTCAAGATACCTACAGTTCAAGATACCTGACTTTTCAAGATACCGTTCGCAGCTTCGGCATACACTGCTTATAAATTAAACAGTCACTTATAATTGTTAATTAGTGTCTCATCGCGCTGCAGTTCTTTAATGCACGTATACCGCAATGCTGCCTTTCTTCTTCCGCATCATATATGAATTATACTGTCCAAATTATATTTGCCCAAACTGTTATGGGAAGGCGTATAGTTGGGGGTCTTCATAATGCCTCGAAATCATTTGGAGTTCATCATGAGGGACCATACTTGAAAGCTATCTATACCTAGCAAAAAAGATTTTACAACGTTCATATACCATGAAATCGATTCTGTTCTACATGACCGAGAGAATAAATCTCTCCCTCGAAGTGATCTATGAGGATCAAGCAAACCAGTGCAAAATGTACTGCAACTGGTAATGGCTTCAAAACCAAACCAAACGGCTTATTAGCTACTTAAGTTCAAGAATTAAGGGTACGGCCCTCCTCCCACCACTCATATCTCAAAACTAACGTGCATAAGGCATAATACTATCATTTCATCATTTCTGCTAGTCACAGCTTTAAAGTTGCACCGTCTACGCAATGCATTAATAGCTATTCTTCGGTCTCCTCAAATAAACGCCAAAGAAGGAATCAGTGCTGAGAATCTAAAGAAGTGAAACAGGAAAAAACAAATTCTGATAGAATTCGAAAAAAATTTCAGGCATGGAAATTCCTCGCATATGTCGCTGCATATATTTACCTATGAAGACAATTGTGATCTTGCCTACCAAAACAATTAAGAGCAGGTTGGATTTATCTTATGTGAAATATGCACTATTTCCAGAAACAAACTTTTGCAGAAACAATCTAGAACCAATCAACGGTGCTTATAGCTTATGATAGTGCTTTATGACCTTATACGAGGGTATTCACAAGAGTTGACTCATAGTCAACCACTTATAACATAACAGTGAACCCGCCATCTTGCGATCCAAGATTTTACGTAGTATTTCATTCAACAATTTACGTTTTTTAATTGCTATGAGTAAGACTGCAATAGTAGCCCACACTTCTGATTCAGTACCTACGATTGAAACATCTTTGCCCGACGAATCCTATAGATGTTGAAGATAAAACAGGATGCTCAGAGTGATAAACTCGGCATCTCAAGCACCCATTACCTTTACCGGTAAATTTATCATAACAACCCAGACTATGTAATTACTGCCAAAACTTGAACAGCCAACTCTTTTTATCTAGGATCTTGTTGTCATTAAACATCAGGTCCCTTGAAATATTCTGCAATCGCAACTAATCGTCAATACCCAACAGTGTAAGGAATTTGCGAAAAATCCTCTACTCCAGTCTCGTATTCTCGAAAATGGTATATTAAATTTGAAATCGTTACATGGGGTAATCTAAAGTGCCGATTACATCTCTAGTTTGATTACTTTAGATGCAGTGAGATCTCACTTCAAACAATCGCTCAGATGGGAGCATCAACCGCATGCACACAGAAATGTTGCAACACCGTCTAAAATTAATACCTTCCCATCGTAATGCAACACTTGACAATACGGGGAAATCTTCTTTGGGAATGGATTTCTCCTCTCATATAGAACGTTCTTCCCATCGGCGTCAAACTTGAACAAGCCACCTTTGGCTGCCACCCAAACATTGTTGTCTCTGTCGATACACAAACTAAAATTGACGCACATCTGTGATAGACTTCAATAATCTAAACCCGACTGATTTGATATTTTTGAGACCCTTTCACAGCAGAAGAATTCTTAAGCATTCACGAAAATCGTTTTCAGCGCGGAAAGAATTTACGTAATAATAATAATTAGCCTGAGTTCAGAAATAAAAGCGATTGATAATTACGTTGAGCTTGTATTTTAGTTAGCTAATTATTTGAACGTTTGATAAGCATTCGTTTGCTCGAAATATTCTCGACTCTAGTATGATGCATCCTATATACGTATGCCAAACGAAGCAAGCAATTTTCTATGCGAATTCAATGGCTGAATAAAATGAAACTTGCGCTGTTGACTGATCAATTCAAATCATTTAGTGCGAACTTTTATTGGTGCCATTTCCTTATTTCTAATAAGATGCCACTAGTGAGAAGCATGAGAGAAAAACTGGAAAAAATTTACAACTCAATAAAGTTGGTCTTATGCCTTCGCATTGCCTATAAACAGAACTACGCGGGAAGGGAGAGAGGGGGGGGGGGAGGGGGGGGAGGGAGGAGTTGTCCTTCGCAGTAGACATCCGACCATCGCTTGCATCGCTATAATCGAGGAAAGGTTTTGCCTTCTTTCGTAGCCGATATAATTTTACAATATCTGGCATCCACAATTGCAAGCTGAAAGTTTTGGAGGACTATCTGTGTTCTACACTGCGGCACTAACATTTACCTGGTCATTGCAAGGCCGAATTGAAAAGACTGCAAGAGTTCAAGTCCATTAGCCGCTGAACGCTATACTGGGAACCGAAAAATATCTTTTATGCAGGAACAACGAATTATCACGCACAAACCCCACCTTCTTAGATAGTGAAAAACCGAAGTGGTTAAAACCCGGTCCCGGTCGCGATCGAGTCCAACAAAATTGGAATTGGTTATCTTATAGCGTCGGAGTGGGGTTCAGTTCGTCTTTATATGGCTAAGAAATAAAGACGGCCCGGATCCAGGATCGTATTTAATGTGCATGGCAAAATCATGCGATTAAAAAAGTCCTACTAAAATGGAAAACCTCCAAAATGTCCCAGGAAACCTGCAAAATGTCCCGGGGTGAAAAACGCGCCAACATACCTGTAAGGTATTGTCGCCCCTCTCGGCGATAGATGGATAAACATCTCGTCAAGCCGCTGATGATTCGAGGTATTCGACGGCTTTTCGGTCATCTNGATTCGAGGTATTCGACGGCTTTTCGATCATCTCAACAATAAACGTTTACAATGCCAAACCGTCGACCTCAAGAAGAAACAACCATCACTTTTTCTTTGCAGAACAACGCCAACAGATGAAAAGAAATAGTGCGCACATCTAAAGGGTGAAATTTTTTGACATCTAATGTCATATGTGTCAAACTTTCCGGGCCTTCTTTTTAGCAAAATAGAAAATGCCCTGACTAGTGAAATAGGAGGGATTATATGAGGTAAATCGAAAATGAAAACGCTTCAAAAATCGTCGTAATTTTTTCTTAGTTGTTCGTGTACTATCAAATCAAGCATGAAAGTCAAATGTTTCTTCAATAAAATTGCAATGATTTTGTGAAAAACAATAATTGCAGACAATTGTATTTAATTTTTTGAAGCGATGAAACTTTCTGCTCAGTTTAGAAAAGAAAGAAAGATGGGTCTCTTCATTTTTTTTTTTTTTTTTTTAATTCGAAGATCGTTACTCCTGCACTCTCTTAACGAAACCGGATTCACTAGCATCGGAACGCACATCTTTTATTGCATTTTCAGGAACTCTTCATCTACAGCGCCCAACCTTTCTGCAATTGTGCGAAAAAGTCTTCAATAAAAGACCACAGAAATACATCGACAGCAATCATGCCTCTATAGGTAACGCATGCACAGCGATCAGGCATGATACGAACCAGAAGAAAAGCACCACAGCCATAGACGCCATACTATCCATTTCCTTGACCAGTTTCATACGTTTACAGAAAAAAAAA
>JAARMF010000323.1:15315-29770 GCA_022844705.1 Toxascaris leonina | reverse complement strand
GGGGCAAAACAAATTAATACGAAATATGGGCCATTAATGCGAACGACCCATTTTTAAGCAAAGAGCATGCGGAAACAGTTCAGTTAACCAGCGGAATGCGACAATCAGATTTACTCTAGCAAGCACCATGTGACACCATATGAAGAGTATTTAGGCCTCAGCGAATAGTAAGTTTGCTTTTAGGCGTTGTGGAGGTGTTACTTTTTGGTCTTGCTGACGGTTTACTCTTCGGCGTTGTCGACATTCTGCTTTTTGGTGTTGTAGACATCTTACTCTTTGCTATCGTTGAGATTTTAGAGACCGCTTTTTGTGATTGTTTCTTCTCCGTTCTGCAAGCGTTAAGATTTCTTGCTAAGTGACAATTNGCTGCAGAAAAAAGTTTCCATGGCATCCGCATGTATAATTGGAGGAAGGGGTTGTAATCCAAAGCGAGGGGAAAGGGGGGTGGAGGGGGGGGGGGTAGAAGGGTATGATGGAATGCATATGGAACTTTTCACCGTTACGATGCTTTCGGCACAAAACGATGGGAACACGAAACGCTTGAATTATCGAGACGAAAACACTAGAGAAGCCAGATCCTAGTGGTGAAGCTAGATTCTCAGGCAAACGCGACGCTTGATGGAAGTTTCCTAGCAAAAGGTGACGGTAATTTTAAGAGATATAACTACATATGAATTTTTAGTAGGTGAAGCGGTCATCTTCCGCAATTTTCTTGTGGAAGAAATCTGCTGAGAACCTTGAAAAATCTTTTAAACCCTGAAAAGTTCTACTCTACTTCAAAACAACTTCCGCTTCTGAAATTCGCACTGCATTAAAAGAGGAGAACGAAATGGTCGGAGAATGAACAAAGTGGAACTTACGTTTTGGGCTTATTTCCTGTTCTTTCATTCTGAAAGATTTTCGAAAGAAATGAATCAGAATCAAATTGAATGAGTGCAAAATTGGTGAATTAATACTAGACATGAACTCATTCATCGCATCTCAATGAAGTTTGCAGCGGAAGAACTCTGCTGAACATTATTTTCTACATACGTCTGTAGAAATCTACTGTCAAAAACTTATATCTGCGCTTGTTCTATCTGTTCTATGATCCTGACTCGGAAGTAGGGTTGGAAAATCTGATGAACACCCAGTATGGCATAAGAATAAATCCTACGCCATCTTTTGCTTTGAGCCATCGGCTGCGAGAAGTTGTAGAAAATTAGATGTCGCAGGAAAATCGTATGCATTCTAATGATACGAGTCACAAAAAAGCGCACTGTTTCGCGAACGACTCGTAAGGGTGACGGATAAGTTGAAACGTGAGAGCATTATCCCGGACATTGGATTTCGCGAACGACTCATAAGGGTGACGGATAAGTTGAAACGTGAGAGCATTATCCCGGACATTGGATTTCGCGAACGACTCATAAGGGTGACGGATAAGTTGAAACGTGAGAGCATTATCCCGGACATTGGATTTCGCGAACGACTCATAAGGGTGACGGATAAGTTGAAACGTGAGAGCATTATCCCGGACATTGGATTTCGCGAACGACTCATAAGGGTGACGGATAAGTTGAAACGTGAGAGCATTATCCCGAACATTGGATTAAACTGGCAAATCAGATTAAATGAAGCGAAGAAACTCATATTGCACCAATTCCTCCGTCACGCTTATGCACTTGTTAGCTTTTCGAGAATGCTGTCAAAGTATGAAACCATGAGAGACTTTACAAATCATTCTCTGAAACAAACCAACGGTATTTTAATCGGAATAAGTTCCCTTCGATTATCATGCTATCGGAATCAATCAGGAAGAAGCAGTTTTCGGCATTCGTTGGGTCGTGGAACAACTGTTTCTCATCTTGGCTTGAGGAGCGGAGAGAAAGGATGGTGGGTCCACTCGGTTTTTTCCGCTTTTCCGGTACGCTAGTGCGTCTGAGGATTGGTTGAACAGTTGCCAAAGATTCATGAGACCTCATCTTCCATCCCTGCTCCCTCCCTCTCAACTCGCTGAGCTATGATACGAGCCAATTGTCCCAGAGAAGAATCATTATCAGTACTTCAGTATCACTAATTGCTTTAATATAAGCTGCGATGGAGAAGTCCCACACTTGCATCCGTTTCTGTCTTTTCGAATGTAATCCTCTAAGGTTGCTAAGGGATATCCCATAGTCAATCTTAAGACTTACCTCTCTGATGAGTCTCAGGTCACCGAGATGTTGGTACCACGTGTTCCAGCCGATCCAGTGTCTGTTTAACGAACACCGAACTGTAGATTTTGGAGATTTCTTTCCACTACCTTTTCATATGCGCAATTCACATCGACTGTTTTCTTTCCTTGTTCTTTCTGCGTACAAAGGCTACCTTCGAAATATATACACATTACTCACTACCACACGTGTATCACTTACGGTTGCTCATTAGTGATACTCACGTGGAGCACATCTTCAGTGTGTTCAGATTAAAGACCTCTGAATAACTTTTTCACGAAAAGAGATCCTAAAGGGGAAACAGTTGCGGTACCAAGCCTCATCATCGAAGAATTATGACAAAGATGAACGTTCGATTAAATGTTTCATTAATTTCGTTGGAAATTAGTGAGCTTGGCTGAGCCGTGTGCGAAATAACATGAAAATTCGATCCATCACCAAAGCATTTCATAAGAGATAACCATACCTGGCGTTTGGTGAAGCTCCAGTTGCCTATAGTGGCGATGTTCCATTCAGTCATGTGCCCATATCTTGTGTGAAATATTCGGACCCTAGCTGTTTGATGCCTGTGTGTGGGGAGGGGGGAGGGGCAGGTGGGGGGAGGGGGGAGATGAGGGAGGGTTGGGCGCGGAGGAGGAAGGAGAAGAAAGATAGGGCGAACCATTTTATTGCTAGATCAGGCAGATTGGTTGAACAAGGTTTTGAAACCTCACAAATGCTCCGCGAGGATTAGCAGGACCAGCATTCTCGATTTCACCGAATAACACTTATACTTATATTCCCGTCCTTCTCCATGCTATCGCCAACGAATATTTCCGCGCTCATAAAGAAACGAATGCAGTTGCAGCAGGTTATTTAAGAGCATGTTATGTGAGGGCTTCCAATTTTCATCAAAATAACCACTAGGCTTCATCTGACCTCTGCTTTCGTCGATCGGTTGCGCGGTATACTCGAGGCATACTCGTAGCTTTTCGTAGGGCATTGTATGGTTGAAAAGAGATGCAGGCTCGATAGTCCAACTGAATAGCGGTGCTAAATAGATGAAGAGTCGATCCTTTCTTGGCCTATAAAAGTAACGGCTGTCTCTCGCAAAACACAGACTTGACATTTTATCTTGTTCCAGAAGGTAGGTGCAAATCGAGAGTAATCTAACTGTGTGACGGTGTTTGACTCTACTACTCGACCATACATATATGTCTGTAGAGATTTATGAGTGTTACCTTCTCAGTAGAAATGCACTGCATAATTTTTGCACAGCTTGCCACCATGCTTAACCCACCTTTCTGTTTACAACATTGCAAACGTAGTTTCCTAAAGCTCAAAATCATGAGAGATGGCTTGCATAAATATGTGCCCCTGGAAAAACAGAAAATGATGATCATTGAAGATGTTTGCGGTAGCTCCGTAGTAGAGCCCGGCAAGCGGGAGGCCGCTGGTTTGTCTCCGCCTGCAAATGGGGTTTTCATTGTTCTNNNCTGTAGAGATTTATGAGTGTTACCTTCTCAGTAGAAATGCACTGCATAATTTTTGCACAGCTTGCCACCATGCTTAACCCACCTTTCTGTTTACAACATTGCAAACGTAGTTTCCTAAAGCTCAAAATCATGAAAGATGGCTTGCATAAATATGTGCCCCTGGAAAAACAGAAAATGATGATCATTGAAGATGTTTGCGGTAGCTCCGTAGTAGAGCCCGGCAAGCGGGAGGCCGCTGGTTTGTCTCCGCCTGCAAATGGGGTTTTCATTGTTCTTCAAAAACAAAAATACATAAAAACCATCTCAAAAAACGGACTTGTAAAGTCTGCAACATGTCTATTACGAGAGAGACTTTCACTTTTGTCATATTAATTATACAAAGCAACAACCCTTGCGTCTCTGCACTTATCTCTTGGAATGTATGTACGGGAAGGGCATGCCTCAATGAGAGTTAAAAATAAGAGAAATATGTTATCGGCAGCAGTTGATGGAACATCACTCCCTTCAAATTTCGTCCATTTTCATGTGACGAAAACAGGACGATAGGCCACCTCTATCTTGTTAAGAAGTTTTTAAACGGAAGATTATGTGAACTGAGTACCGCAATTGTTTCCTGAGCTCGTTTTCAATTTTGGAACATTTCGAGTTTCGCAAAATCACATTCGTAGTATTTAAACTTAAGATAAAGTACCAAGCGTAGGTACAAAGTTGAGAACGAGGAGAGTTACACTTTACCCACATTAGTGTTTAAACTTCGCGTTTTGAGTGACCGGAAATGACGCTTTCTTTTACGGTGATTTTCTCATATAGAACGAACTGATTACACACCAAATCCGTATGGAAAAATAAAGACAGTAAGTATAGCTTTCAAAAATATAGCCATTAGAAGGTCGATAGCCCAGTTTATTGTGCTAATAATGATGAACTTGGTTGCATATCATGATCCTTTGCTGATAAGAAATATTAGTTCTTCCATTCGAAACACTATTCGATGCCCAATCAAACTCTGAAGTGACCACTTGATCGTTTGCTATTTTTCAGATTTTTTCCAACCACTGCATATTCCAGAATAACTCTTGGGACAACACTGCTTGTCGTGGGTTATTGTAAAATGTTTTTTGATAAATTTAAGGGAATTTACAATTCTGTGCGTTGAATGTTAGGATACTCGTCATCCACCTTGAAACACTTTGTTGGCCTTCGAAAGACCGTTATTGCGACCGAATTGCGTGTGCGCACATGGGGCAATGCGAACAGACGACGGCCGAGCACAACACCGAAAACCTATAATTGATTATGTGGAAATGTTGTTAGTGGATATTTTTAATAGTGATAGTTGATCATCAGCCGTCAGGTTAGAAATGGAGAACGGGAGCTGAAAGGGTAGCGGATTGATCAGATCACAAAATTGCCTTCAAACACTATTTAGTTGCATTCTTATGTTTCTATGCTTATAGTGCGGTGAAATGAATTAACGTGACATTTAACAACATTTAGCCAACCGTGAAGTTCCCTTTGTTCTCAAAAATTTTTCTACTTAAGAAAAAGCGATTACCTGTGAAACAAAATAGGCGTAATTGTCGCTAGTGTGTATCTTGAACGTCACATTACCCAATGACGGTTTCGCATCACGGCGAGTACGATCCACCGAAAAAGATCGCAGCCCTTGCTGCCTTGCAGGTACTTCATGGAAGAAGAAAGGCTAGGAGAAGGAAACTCCGAATAACCGAAACCTACGTCACCAGCAGGCCGGCCACCAGGCGATTTACTACTGGCCACAGCAATATGGAAAGCAAGAACGCGGCAGACTGCCAACAAGATGGGGTTTCGACTTCTACATGGCACTGCTAGGACGCGGCGAGTTCAGGATCGAGAAAGATGGAAAAATTGCCAGCTGCATCGATGGAGACAATGACGAAGTCGATGAAATCACAGCTGTTCAATGTATTCAATGCAAGAGAAAGCGCTTACCTGTGAAACAAAATAGGCGTAATTATCGCTAGTGTGTATCTTGAACGCCAACGGATGTTCACCGTGATTGATCAGCATGAACGATTGCGACTGGGGTGGCCTGTCCATCTTGAAAACGTTTTTTTCCTTATCTTATTTCTATCCTAAATCGTGTTTTACTGAACACTGCACTCGGGTACCCAGTTGTTTGTTGTTTTTTTTTTTCGACATTTGAGAGTGCACTTCACCGTCGAAGAGAATAATTTGGTTTTTAGCTTTGATTCGCATTTCTATATATTAGTAATCGTTGTTGAATGGCCGATATACATTGTTTGTCATTTGAGATAATTGTGATATTCCATGAACTTTGTTGTTCACTTGAAAGGTAGGTGGCTGGCCGCTAACCACTTCCTGATCTAATAAACAAACATTTTTTGCAAATTTAGACCGATACGGTTTTTTAATATCCCAGAAGCCGTAAAACTCATTTACCTGTCTCCCGTAGACTAGCCAATTCTTATCGATTGAAGCTACTATTCTCGGTTCAACCAATTCCACATCCGGGCTTTCGTTGGTCCATATGAAGTGATCGTTGCTCATAAAAGCCACTTTGTCCATCTTATGTAAAACCGAAATTAACATTCGCTCAGTTTCGCTTTTTGGAGTATTTGCTATTTTTGTGCATTATTTCAGCAGCAGAAGAAGTATCCTTTTAGTGACGTTGTCTTGCTTTGAGACACGCAAATTATGCACGTTGCTCCTTTGGAATCCAGCCGACGCTCTAACTTACATCCCTGATAACATACAGGCGAACATCGTCATGTGCAGAATTTCCTATGCTTCTTCAATGTCTGAAAGCTACATGAAACTAAATGAAAAGGGGGGGGATGGTGAAAACTGGCAGGGCAAATTTTGGAATCGTGGAAGTAGTCCTTCACGCATTGGACCACTGTAGATTTTAATCTAGGAGGTCGAAACAACTGTAGAAAGTCGAAACCAAACCACTACAGATAATACACGCAAAACGCAGACCGCAAATGCTCAATCCCCACTAGAAATCCACAATGTCCAATACATTACAGAAAGCAGTAACGTGAATCAGAAATTTATGAACTTCGTCTACCCGAAGCGACTGGGCTACGGGCATCCGACCGTGGAAATTTCGTTTCAAACTATATGTTTGAAATGGCCATAAGTCTCATTGCTTTAGTGGACGTTTCAAAAAATTCAAAATCAAGCAAGAGAATACATTCGATTCGCTGAGCCCGACAGGTAACCAAAATGCGCAAATCATCAAAGTTCAAAAAAGATGGTGCACAGAATGAAAAGTTTCTTCAAGAATACATGCTATATGTTAATCATATGCCGATGTGCTCCTAACGTTTATCAACAGTTTTAACGTTTCACTTATTTAGCCATCCTTTTTTGCTACGCTATGATTCATCTAAATGAAACTTATTTCTCGAATCGCGTGCAATATTCACTGTCCACAGCTTCCAGGAAGTGAGTGCGTCGAATCGAAAAAAAAAGCCTTGGAACGAGTGCAGTGCGAAACTTATCCACTGTTTAGTTGGAATAGGTTTCCACAGTGAAATTTGAACAGAGATGGACATAAAACACGATATCGACGTAAGCTTCAATCACTCTTTAAAGATTGATAAAATGCGCATGCTGTTTTGCATTCGTTGATATTCTTTTTCACTTACTATACTCGAGCGATCCTCAATTTTATGATCTTATAACGCAAAATTATATTGTATATGATGCTTTCAATGTTCCAATGCTTAGCAGCATCAAAATCGCCGCTAATATAATGACGCAGGATGAGTGCTTGTTATAGTGTTTCAGCGGTATATTGCATACGTTGATCTAAAACAAATATATTTCTTGCATTTCGCGATTGAATCATTGCACGAAACGTCGTTCAAATTTCCAAATTCTAAACTTACTTCGTCACAAACGAGCTCCACCTCGAGAAGACCACCTTACTGACGTGATGAGACGATAACTGAATCTATCCGACAAATACGATTATCGCAAAAACTATCTCATTATGCGAAAATTTCTGCGGTTCACAATTTGATGCATATCATGTTAATAGTGCTAATTTACAACAAAGGTGGCCTCTTTCATACCGTGATTCTCAACGATCTTGTCGCTGTGATATTATGCGCGTAACACATTTTTAAGTTATCATAGTACAGCGTTGACTTCTCTCAAGATGCTCAGTGTTGCAATTAAAAAACGTAATGATGCGAATCAACTAAGGTGCAGTTGTCTCTGTGTGCAAATACCGGAGGGAGATGACGCTGAAAAGTTCTCTACGGTTGTGTTCACACATCATCCGTTGTAGATCAGCTCCATACGAAAATTATTAGTCGTTCATTTGAAGAGCTTTATCATGGCACTGGGGCTTGAAAAGTCTAAATAGGGCGGTGTTGCACATCTCTCGCCAGCGATATTGGATCGGGACTAAGCCTCACAAAAGCGCCCCTCATCAGATTGCTTCGGCCAGGTGAAGGTGTAAGGCGCACGTCATGGTCTTTCTAGCCAGTGGATGATGCCAAGCGCCAGCCCTAGGCTGCAATCGCAAGAAGAATGGTAAAAACAAAAAGGCCTCAATACCATGCACACCAACCAACCCATTGGCTACGCCGGCTGATCGGTCGGCGGTTGCTGGGAGACTGGCGAGGATCACAGGTGCCAGAGCTGGCGTACCTAGAATACTTGACCTATGTGCTTAAACTGCAGCAGCTTAACAAGGAAAGACGCTCTCTCTTCTGTTCAAAGAAAAAGAGAAAATAAGCTGTGATATGCTGAGGCTTTGCAAAGTAGGAAGATGGAAAGATCTTGCAGCAATGTGGCAGAACGACGATGCGATACTTCTAGGAGAAAGAAGGAACAACATAGAGGAAATCGGCTTTCTCGTCCGGGAAAACAGATTCCACGAATTGCTTCTTGTCAGCTGCAACCCAGTCGTATTAATATTTTCGTCTTAAATCGGAAGGAAAAAGCAACTCTCAAGATCATATCAGTATATGCCCAAACTTCGGAAAATGAGCAGGAAGAAGAGACTGTGGAACTCTATGAATGCCTCGGACAAGCAGACAGAGCCAAGTCCAGCTGCGCCACTATCATGTGGGACTTTAACGCAACGTTAGACAAAGGTAGACCAGATAAAAAGTTTGTAGGGAAGTACGGCAGCGATGACCGAAACGATAGCGGAGGGTGCTTGGCCTTGATGGCGGAGACTGGGGGATATTACATCGAAAACTGCTGGTTCAGAAAGAAACCTTCATGCAGATAGACATGGATATCACCCACTGCAGAAACAAAGAATGAAGTTGATTTCATTCTCACGAAAAACAGAGGGATTCTTCCCGGCGTAGCAGGCAAATAAGCTAAACTGGGCTGGTCATGTTGCACGCATAAAGGCAACAGATGAAGCGCCAGAATACTGACCTGGTATCCTAGAGATCGCAAGCGGCCCAAAAGAAGACCAAGCCGCAGATCGAAAGACGTTATCAAAAGAAACGTTGAAGAAACATGAAGAAGAGCAGCTGGAGGTATTTCCTTGTGAAGATATCATGCGAAATGTCATCGTGGAGCTGTCTACTGAAGCAAGGACAGCGCGTTGATCATCGACCTCTCTGCATCTAAGGTGAGATCATTTGAAGAAGGCAAGATAGAAAAAAATATGAAGACGATGGAGGCTCTTCTTGCTTATTAGCAATGTCGACGTTTTCTGCTTGAGAATAAAAGGAAACGATTTAGAGGATGATAATTGGGAATGATAACCCGATCATTGCAAATGATGATGGAGTACCTCAGAGTATTACAACACTCATTTCACGGTTGTACATATGAGTGAATGTGCAGCCCAGAAGCGGATTCATAGCGCAATGAGTGAATTTATAGCATGAACTTATCATATCGAAGAGCTTGGCTGAACCAGTTACGCACTTCAGTTGCACAACAAACACCCTCCAGTAAGAGATTACGCCAATTTATATGCTCACAAGAGCGCTTTTTAATCCTTGCAAAATTCAACTGTTCTAAGTATTCCCATCTTGGAGTCATCTTTTTTGGGGAGCTTTAGAAATTCAATCGAGGCGCAATTTGGTTTGCTACAATAGATTACAAGCACTCGCATTAAAAAGTTTAACGGCTTCTCGAAGCAATATTAAACTCGAAATCGTGTTTTTTAGGAGGCTTTAAATTTGTGTTTCCGCTAATATTTCTAAGCTTCCTTTGAATTCATTTGAGCTTACGACGAACGGCTCCAATATATCATCATTTTGAATGCTGCATATTATTTTCAGTGGAACAGAGCTAGCATGTCCCTTGTTGCCCTCTAAAAACTCTACAAAGAATTCATTTTCAAATCGTCGACTACGAGCAAATGATATAAATAAAAAAATCCAAGCCCATACTATCGGTAAGGATGTTCACCTTATCTACCTATGAGACTGTCTTCTGACTATAAATATAAAACAGCATTTATATGATTTAGTTGCATGTGAAAGTTTAGAAATGATTAAATTAGCTGACCACGATCGGTGACGATCTTCGTTTTACTTATTTATGTCAGTTTATCTTTGTTTGAATACTTGTTATTGCTTGTGAGTACATCATATAGGTCGACGTTATCACTCGATCACCTTAGCGCTAGAACCCGATCCAAGTTACTAACATCCATAACGAAACTGAAATTATAATATGCCCAGTGAAAACTGTACAAGCAAGTGGAATTTTCTTGCAACATGCGGACAGCAACAGAATTGATAGAACCATCAACGCCTCGCATAAGCTCGGTCTATTACTGGACCTTCCTGGAGAGAGGAGCACCGTCGGTTTGGACCCATGTTATGAACACAGTTCTCACCAAACATATGGCTGCTTTTTATAGCATAGCTAACATCATTTTCTAACATGCTTTTCGTTGCTCCCTTGAGAAGAGAGAAATCAGCATTTCCGCGTAACAAAATTCAGCACCTTTTCATACTCATATGAAATAATTTCGCTCGACCGGCCAGCAACTGCTCAATGAAATCCAAGTTTCTGAAGGCGTAACAGAAATATGTGCAAGAAGAAGTAGAACGTTATGCGCCTATGCATTTTTTTTTCAATCAGAAGAGCCATTTTATAAAACGTTAAGTATGTGCGATAATGAATATACAGTTCAATCGAATCTAGTAAAGGAGCGCAAATCTAGAAAAAGATCGTTTTCCGACCAAATAGAACTGAACATGCGACCCGTGACTAATGCAAAATCGCCTTTCCATAAGCGAATCCTTTTCCTTCGAAGTCAACAGATCAATCTGGAACATGGCATAAGGGTGACCATTACATCCATCAATTTCTTAACTGTAGCTTCGGCAGTTCTCGAGTAGAAATTGCTGCGCAGTTAAATGAAAGAAATACGCGCCGCCGTGATGCGTTTTCTTAAATGCACATTTATAAAAATGAATAAAATCTCGCCAAACATCTCACACTTGCATGCCATTTCCATTAGAAATCATTGGCGTTATCACAGTGATCAATGCTCAGGAGGATCGCTTGACACCATATTCAAGAACACCGTATATCGGTTCACCATTGCGTGCCTTCTCTGCCATTTGTTTCGTGTACTCTTTGACAGCAGCCTTGTACTTTTCAACGGTTGTTTCATCATTGAGATCCATTATGTTCTCGCAGGGATCAACTCGCAAAGGCGAGTAACCGGCCTGCGCCATTTGCGTATTGCTGGCCATATTTGTGAGACCAAAATCGTGCTCGTCGAGAAGACTCTGCTTCGCACCTGATCGTGAACCAGCAAGGATCTTCTTTGGCAAGTCTGGCTCCTGAGTGATCGGTCTTCCCAGCCCCACACCATGAGTGGAACCTTTTTCCACCGCATTGGCCATGCCCAGGGCGGTACGGAAGCCGCCCGTAACGTAGATAACACTCGTCTTCACTCGCTTCATAATCTCGTCAGCGAAATCCAAGAAGAATGCTTCTCTCGCTCTTGTCGACTCTCGCAAATGTGCAAAGGCCGGTAGCTCCATCGTTCCTCCAGACAGTTCTATGAAATCGAAACCAATTTCGTCCAGTAATTCACAGATCACCATGGCATCTTCTGCTCGAAGCCCATCCTTTTGAAATTCAGCAGAATTTATTTTAACACCGACGATGAAATTTTTGGTGACCTCTTGCCGAATAGCATCGTAGATCTCTAGAACAATACGGGCACGATTTTGTGGCGAACCTCCATATTTGTCGATTCGTTTGTTCGTTGTCGGTGAGATAAACTGTGAGATGAGATAACCATGAGCTGCATGCACTTCAATGCCATCAAAGCCAGTCTTCTCACAATAACTCGCTGCATAAGCAAATCTGTCGATCACCTACAATAGCAATAAGAAAAATGAAGAAGCCTCTTATATTCACACCAACAACATCGAAATTTCGAAAGTGTAGAGTAAGTACCTAGAAATAGGAATTCGCTTTCCTAAATCCCGAAGAAATTCCGAGAATTGTATAGGATTCCCTTAAAATGGTAAGGATGGTGATTCTCGTGAGCAAAAGGAGCACGGAAAAAGGAGCACCAAATGGTGTAGCAACTCATGCTCTTGCTAATTGTCATAGTTACTTCCTGATAGGACAAAATCTCGCGTTGTACTACTTCTATCAGCTTCGCCGTGTATTTGTGTGTCGCCATATTCATATAATGTATGAACCTTGTGAACTCATTTTGGTAACGCGAATGCTTGACTCTTTCCAGTTGCAGATATTCAGAGGCTTGGTTCTAAGAGCATTAAAGTAGAGGCGTTTTTATCAACAAAGAGACGAGATGCTTTGCTATTTAATGCTACCGGGTCCAAAAAATTTTTTTAGAAAATCATTTTCCAGAAAGAAATTTCATTAAATTTCTTTCCTTAACAGCTCGTTCCTTAATAGCTTAATCACCGTAGCAATCCATGATCGTACTAGAAGAAAGAACTATACATGCAAAATTTGCAAAACTAAAATGGGACAGAGATCGATAAGATACCGTGCGACTCAGCTGCTCAACTGGCACAGCCAACGTGATCGTTGAATTGAAGATTTTGATGCGACATAAAGGCAAACGATTGCCTATTGTCCAGTGATGACGAAATAAATGTAAATGAAATAAATAAATGAAAATTCCGCAGGTTTATGTGAGTTTCGAATGGTTTTCTTCGAAACTTTGAAAAGTCTGAGCTTAATATTTGTAACAACAACGTTCTTTTGTTGCACACTATTCTTTGACGACTTGATTAATATTTGAAAAATCCTCACTGCTGATCGAGACGTGAAATTTTTTTGTTCAGATATGTATAACTTTCACGGCTGAAGTAGCTTCGCTAAAAACAATATAGAGGGTTCTGAGTAGAAGAGTGTTCAAGGACGAGTGAAAAACACAAAAAAAGTTGTTAGTACTCAGAACACACTCATTATTTTCCCATTTCAAGTTCAGTTGCTTCGCAGTGTTGCAAAATGCGTTGATGAATATTCAAGAGGAAGTAGATACACGTAACGTTACTAGTTTTCATATTGCAGCAAATCGATATGAAACACTGCAAGAATTCTAACCTCAGTTTTAATTTGCTCGACGCTTAGTGGAACTGGTACGCCGAAACCCGTCGCTCTTCTGATCACTTTCAACTGTACATCAGAAGCCGAAAAAGGATGTGGATTTATGGTGACCGGTGTCTGTCTGCCTGCATGTCCAAGTTGCACCACAGCAAGAGCGCCGTCTGACTTCATTGCGGTTGCAAGTCGTCTGAACGCTTGGCGCCTCTCATGGGAATCGATCTCTTTTGCAATAATCATATTACCTGCAGACTCGAGGTTGTGCTTGTCAACCATGACGTTGCCTGTAAGGATCATCCCGAAGCCACCGTGTCCCCATTTTTCGTATAGGTTAAATAGCGATTCTGTGGGAATCCCATTTGAAGGCGGATTCTTTGAATCCCAAGTGGCGACGCGTTCCGTAAGAGCCGCCTTCAGAAAACGATTACGTACGACACGTCCTGAGGTCGGCAGTTTTAGCGGTGCGCCCAAAACAGTGGCTGCAGCACGTGCAGAGCAGCTCATCCCGTTGGTAATCTGTAAATAGCCCCTTTAGCGCTGCTAATCATTTCTGCATATCTGTGCGTGCGGTATCTCAACAAAGAGAAAACCTGATTAATCATCTCTTTCAACCCTCAAAATCGTACTCAAATGCGTATGTGCAATCAGCTGACTTGAAAGATGGAACCACAAAAGTCCATTATCGTGTCAGCCCACACTGAACTACTCAATTTGCCAAACAAACGGAGTCCTTTATCATAAACGCAGCAATCGGACGGTGTGGATCGTTTATTCCAATTTGTGGACATTCAAGTTTAAAGAAATCTTATCCTTCGACTGTGAGAGAGAAGTCCTGGGTTGCACAGGGCTGTCTTTATTTTTTTAAAGATATCCCAACTTTATTTTTTGCTCCACCAACAAACGTAACGATGTGTTGGATTCGTTTTATAGTAAAAACCACCACTCAAGCGCAACCCCCAAAAAGATTTATTGGCTGGAAATTTAAACGACAGGATGGCCCTGAAAAAACTTGTTGTCCAGCGTTGTGCCTCGAAGGATATCCCAGACCTTGGCGCACCTTAAAAAATCATTATCAAGATGCTATTCAGTAAGTCATGCGATATACTAATCTGAAATTGATGACTAAAATGGCACATAAAATATGGCATTTGACCGCTGATGTGAGATTTATTATCAGATAGAACTTGCCAAATTTTTATCGTTGTTGCCTGTCCATTCGATGAGTTAAAACTTTAAGAC